>JALLAY010000212.1:0-18659 GCA_036939635.1 Cyclotella baltica | reverse complement strand
GGTCCACTAAAAGTTAGGCACCTGGTGACATGTAGGTGTCATGTGATGTCATAAGAAACAAATGACGCCATTATTCCTTAAGTAATTTGTTCATATGTCACTAAAAAACAGGAACAGCCACTTTAGACCCTCTATACCTCTTCAACGTGTAGTTTTCCTCTCTGCTAATGTCTGTCCCTTGATTTTCATGTACTATATAGCGATCATACCTTGCAAAATGGTCAATATAATTATCCTTCTTAATTGGCTATGTAACTCATGTCCTGCATTTAACCAACCCCCCAAACGGCCGAGCCATCTTCTTTGGTAATGAGGTTTGGGTGTTGGTTAAATGCAGGACAATGATTTGGATGGTCTATTAGTTATCTAGTGGTTAGTATGTTTCATGCTTTTTTCGCAATTAATTAATCGCAAATTAGCAAATTGCAAATGCTTATCAAAATCTAATCGCCGCTGTTTTCATCACCGCAGAGCTCTTCATCGTCGAAGATGTCAAAGCCAATTGACTCTCGAGATGTCTTAAACACAGTGCAGGATAAACTACCCCAGTTGATCAAGAATCTCATGCCATACCTATGTTCTCCCGGCTGGATTCATGAGACTGCTATCTACAAAATAGTGATTCCTTACCGAGATAAGTATCCGGACTTCGGCTGTTTTAATATTCTGTCCTGCATGATACCGTTGCTTTTATTGAGCACAGATATCAGGAATCGTTCGATGCTGGCACTCTGATCGGATCTGTTAATCAATGGCCGAGATGGTTTCGCTTCAGGGCGATGTTGCATTAGAGTTGAATGCTCAGAAGGAGCTGGTTGTCCTTGCTAGTAAGGGTTCATGTACAAATGTCAATGAAAAGCCAGAAGTTTTGTCTCAACAGAGTGATAACTTTGCCAAGTTTATGCTCGGTTGGTCTGATGATGATGGCTACTCTCAGTTTGATGTGCCAAGACTTGCCTACCAATTCAGTGACTTATTAAAAGAAATATTCAAGTCTCATAGAGTTAGAAGTGATTCCTCTCCTTGCTGAAATGATTTTTTGCTGGTGAACTCCAACATTTTGAAGAACTCCTCCGGCTTATGATTACAGCATCAAATCTACCTCAATGCCCAACAAAATTAGTGAAATGCAATCGCAGTTTTGATTGTAGCCACTGCCTCAATGAAGACATCAAATCCTACCACTGCAACTATAACACTTACCCTTCCCTTCAATGCCAATCGAACCGTTTCTACAGTCAAAAAGCATCCTCTGGAAAGGCAAAAGAAATCATCATCATACAAAGCAGCTATTCCACAGAAGCTTCAACTGAACAAGTCATTGAGTAAGTGAATTCTATTGTTCAATATATAGTACATATCATGTTAAAGCTCATTTCCTAACATAATCACCATCTATTACCTTAGATTGCATAACAGATACACAGTTATACGACCACTCCAAGCTACTGAATCTTTCAGCATTGGAATTAGCGTGTCACATGGTCATCGAAAGTGGACTTCCAATTGAGGATCTTCTACAAGAAATGACTTACCAAAGGTGTAAAACTTCCTGTCCATATAGCCGAACTTAAGTCCATGTCTGGTCGACAATTTGACAATGCATATGGTAACATCAAACAGGCAAGATTACGCTTGATAACATACTTCAAAGCGATTGGAATGCCAGCGCCTAAAGAAGAGAGCTTATTGTATCTATGGAGGAAGAAATGTGAAATGCTCAGTGAGAATAAAAACATCAATATTAAACCTTATCCAAATGGAAACAAGTCGTCAAACATAACTTTGGAATGTGCCTGGATCTTGAGACACATAATGTTTGATCATGGCTTGCCATTGGTTGAAGTTGTCAGTCTTTGGGCAACATTCTACTATCTCATCACTAGCTTTCCGATTGAGAACGATGCCATCTGCAGTCAGACCACCATCTGGAACATATTCACTGGTTATACCATATTGACCATGAGCTCGAGCTCCGGCAAAGCGTGCGTAGAGGAGTCCAACGAACTACACTTGATTTTAGGATCTTGAATTATATGTCAAGCGATGGATCTATTCATCACGAGCGTAATCGAAATGTTGTCAACATCACCGTCAATCGAAGCCCAGATACAGTCAAGATTGTGCCGGATTTCTGTAACCTAACAGTCTCAGTTGTGGCCTTCAAGACTTCAGCCTTTTGTGCAGTCAAGAGCACAGATACCATCATTTCTGCAGCTGGAATGGAATGTTCCTTAAGTCTCAATAGAGGCAACAATGATAATGCTCCTGATGCCCAAGGCAAATTGGATCTGACATTTGATAAAAATATGAAGAGGCTAGAGGACTCCAATGAAGCTTCAATTATAGCTCTACGATTCAAAAACGGAAAGCTACGGATGATGATTAAGCTTGGTGATCATTTTCATGTCGCAATTATTATAGTTAAATCATTTTCAGTTGCTGTCTTTGGTGAATTAGAACGAAACAACCATGAGCAAATTCATCACCTGTCAAGCTCTGTAAGTCTCCATTCTTCATTTACTCGTTGCAAACGACAGAGCTTATGATCAAGCAAGGCTTGATAAGATTATGACAGGGAAGAAGTCTTTCAAGCTCAAAACAAAACAAGAAAGAAAGCAGCATAGGTTAGTCAATCAAAGAAACTCCAACGATTGCATGCAAATGCTTGAGTTTACAACAGTTGATAGTGAGCCTGCTTTGATCCTATGGACACTATCTTACGTCAGCAAAAAGACAGGGTGACAGCAGCAAGTCGGCAGGTAATTGGTAATTTGGTTTCAAATGCCAGTCATTGTTCTTGGTCTCATCTTTAAATCCGAGAATGATGTTTATTTCGAGGCTGTTACGCTTGGCACAACAGGCCTGGTCCAATCAATGAAAGATGTGGCTTCGGGACATTAGAACTGTTTGATATCTACCTTGACTGGGAACTACTGTATTGGAATAAAACGGTAGAACATCCCTCCTTTTCCCTTCCACAGACAATAGCCTATTTTAATGACAACTTAATCCTCTTCCTTTTGAGGTATTCCTCACCCCACTGAGATTTCATTTTTCCTCAGTTATGACAGATACATTATAGTTTTTTGTGCTTCAGGCATCCTAAGGCGTATGTAATGAATGTAACGAGAGTGCGTATTACTGCTCCTGAGTGTCATTATGATTGATCTGACTTTAGCATGTGGGTTTTGGAAGGTTTTTGGTTTCCTGGTCTCTATGGTTCTGTCTCTTCAATGTTTTGTGACTCGGTATCTCATCAAACCTTTTTGGATGACATGTGAGTCCAGACACCCAGATCTGACCAATGTGGGCAGCTAGCACAAATCCCAGCATTTCTGCCGCATCAGACATAGCAGATGCTTCTTTTTGATATTCTTCTCCAGTTGACGAAGGATATTCCCTCCAGTCTGTTTTCTGCCCTCAATCTTGGGATATAATAGATAGCTCTAACTCGATCCTAGACCTCACTTGTTCACTGACTTCGTCTCTTTTTAGACACTTTCTACTTCCGTAGCCAGGTCTTCTCTATTGATTTGTTGATTTCATAGAAACGCTGCAATCATCTTCGAAGAATATTGAGGTTTCATTAGATTCAGGACAAGTAAGCCCAGCAAACCAATATTGTAAATCTTTACGGTCTAGTGCTCTATAGTTGCATTTTTGGGATTGGAAGCGCCAAATATTATCAATTTTTGTTGAGTAAACTCCAGCAGGATGCCAATCTTTCATTGACACATCAGCATAGTTGAGCAAGTCATCCCGAGGCTCAAATGAATTAAGCACATAAGCAGGCAGCTCCAAAACAATGGGTAAACTGGGAAGTATGTCCAGATGACACGTGAGGTAGTTTAGATAGTGGATCTTGTCCAAGCAGTTCAGAAAGTTCTTCAGTTGTTAATGTGGCCTTGTCTTTGCATATTTTGAGGACATTTTTTACATCATCCAATCGGTTTGCGTAATTTTGATACTCCGTGGTCCAAAATGCCTCCACAGTTATAAGGTGAATTCACTGTGACTTTTCCACATTTATGCTCTGAATTTAGAACTGTTGTTCTGCTTAGCAAATTGAACAATGGGGATGGTTGCATTGTAAAATTTGAAGTCCTGTTCAGATTTATATTGTTGCCCTACTGATTCTGTAAATATGCGCTCATCAGTAGTTGCTTGTATACGAAAAGTGCTTGCTGCATACCGTGGTGGACACTCCATGAGCTGAAAATGCAATGTCAACACCTCCGAGCCCAAAATGCCCTTGTGCGTGAGCTCCCATGAATATTATCTAATCTTGAAATGTTCCCCATTTCTGATAATGGTGTGTTGTACTTTTTGGCCTCTTTGGCATCATCAGCGCCGGAAGAATGCACATTTAAATTACCAATACGAGCCTCTGGTTCGATAGAACTCTTCTCTGTGATTGGATCAAAATTATTATCATTTTGATTTCTCTTAACTTTGATAGAATCGAAATAAAAGGTGTAAAGGTTAGGAACTCTGAATAGATCCAAACATGAAATGTAGGTTAGAACCAAGAGGGCAACGAAGATGTATATCATCTTTGATGAGTTGAATGGAGTTGAACATCTCGGCAGGGAATCGCTTTCTTTGGCCGCAGCCCCTTTCTGCCGGCGTGTACAGGAAAAGAGTTGCCCAGTTAAATGATGTAGCCTGTATGAAGCAATCAAATTGTTGTTGGCCATTGGGGATTCTGGTGCTCCAGGTGAATATCTATTGATTCCTACGTTGGCATGTACCGCCATCATCTTCCATCATCTACCAACCCGCCAACCCCACCGTTTCTGTGAAGGATCTTGTGGTTTTTGGTTTGTGGGTGCCGATTGCGATTGCCTATGCTTTATTTCACCAATCAGGAGATTTCACTCGTTCCGATTCCAATCCCTGTCACCACCACCCCACCGACCTACAGTTTCCATGGTAGATGCCTCATCAGCAAAATAGCTTGACATATAACATTCGATCGACCCGTGGCGATAACGCTTGTTCGCTCCTTTTTGTTGTCTGTTCATGTGATGACGTTTTTGTGTCAACAGCTTTCTNCTAGTATATGAAAAGTGCTTGCTGCATACCGTGGTGGGCACTCCATGAGCTGAACGTGCAATGTCAACGCCTCTGAGCCCAAAATGCCCTTGTGTGTGAGCTCCCATGAATATTATTTAATCTTGAAATGTTCTCCATTTCTGATAATGTTGTTCTTTTTGGCCTCTTTGACATCATCGGTGCAGGAAGCATGCACCTTAAAATTACCAATACCAGCCTCTGGTTCAACAAAACTCTCCTCTGTGATTGGATCAAAATTATTATAATTTCTCTTCACTTTGATAGAATTGAAATAAAAGGTGTCAAGGTTAGGATCTCTGAATAGATCCAAACATGAAATGTAGGTTAGAACCAAGAGGGCAATGGAGATGTGTAGTATCTTTGATGAGTTGAATGGAGTTGAACATCTCACAGGCAGGAATCGCTTTCTTTGGCCACAGCCCCTTTCTGCCAGTCAGTGCACAGGAAAAGAGTTGACCAGTATAATGATGTAGTCTGTAGGAAGCAATCAAATTGTCATCTTCACTCCATCGCATCGCAGCCAGGTTGGCCATCACATGGCTCTTCTCATGGTGGTTCTGGTTTGTGGTTTGGGTGGATTGTGGTGCTCAAGGTGAATTTCTATTGATTCCTACGTTGGCACGTACAGCCATCATCTGCCAACCCGCAACCTGCCAACTGCCAACCCCACCGTTTCTGTGAAGCGAAGGATTTGTAGGTGCCGATTGCGATTGCCTACTATGCTTTTTATTCACCATTCAGAAGATTTCACCCGTTCCGATTCCAATCCCTGTCACCACCCGCCCACCGGCCTACGGTAGATGCCTCATTGCTAATACAACATGACTTCAAAGGAATCCGCCGGACTAACGCAACCGCTAAAACCCTTCACCGATGAGCCACACCTCAGCAATATCAGACTCTCCGGTCAAGCTCGTTGGCACGCAGGCAATCTAGAACTACGCTACATCCTTCAACACGCAGAAGGAGACTTAATAATTCCATCCTCCGTCAAATCATCACTTCAGCGTCGCGACGGCCTCTGGGAACATACCTGCTTCGAAGCCTTTGTGAGTCAGAATCAACAAAAGGGCTATTGGGAGATTAATCTAAGCCCCAACGGTGATTGGAACTTTTATCGTCTGAGCGGGTATCGCGAGAATTTGCAGCCAGAGGCAGCGTTGGAGAACATGCCAATGACAGTGTCATCGACCGCATCGGGTTTGGAGCTGAGTTGTACCGTGCCGCTTGGTTTATTGTTGGATCCAGAGTTGCCGTTGGAGATTTCTCTTACGGCGGTGTTGAAGCATCCGACTAAGGGGTGTAGTTTCTGGGCTTGGAAACATAGTGGTAAGGAGGCGGACTTTCATATTCGTGATAGTTTAACTACGTTGGAGCCCGATAAGTGACCTTGAATGTTTATAAAGTATCTCAGATGCAGATAGATTCATGACTTGTCAGACCATAAAAATTATAAATAAGTGTTTAACTAGACTATCCAGTACAATGAATTGACATAACGTATTTCCCATGAACTTTAGTAATTTCGGTGTTGGTTATTGTAGAAACACCCTTTCACTTTTAAGCTGTTTTGGATTTAATAAGTTCAAGTACCAGGTTCGGATGTACCATAAATAGCTTTACTATATGGCAGCCCTAAAATACGATATTATTTAAATATTGACATAAATCATCATCGCATGTTGATATCTACATCCAAAATATTTGGCAGCACCACATTCTTCATTTTCACAGTTCGTTGACTAGCCTCAGAATGCAATCCAGTAGCGCCAGTAGCTCCCGTCCCCACACTCCCTTCATCTGCCACTCCACTAATGACTATATTATTCTTTGTCTTCTTGACCTTTTTCTTCTTGTACATGTCACCATATCCTGGAGCGTTGTCATCTTCGGGGTCTGATTCGTCATCATCCTCGAAGACTCCATCGGAATCAGAGGAATCAGAGTATGAGCCTCCTTCGTCTCCAGTATCATCGTCTGTGGTGGCTCCATTATCTCCTGTGCTTTCACTGCCATTGGTTGTATAGCTTGCTTCCTCTTCGTCGATGTCTCCATCCTCTTGATGGGCGGGCTTGAGGTCTGTAACATCATGGATTTCAAGGACTACGTCTTGATCCTCGACCTGACCAATGTCCAGATCATATCTTGTCTTGTACCACCACAATCCAACGATTCCTCCGAAGCCAACGGCAAGAAAAAGGAAGACAAGTCTTACTGTCAAACCAACATTTGAGTTTTCTGCAGGAGGAGAACTTGTGGTAACAACGCTGCTCGTCTCAGGAACCTCCACAGGCATAATTGGAGACAAGGTATAACTACTATCCAAAAACTTGAGAGACAGCACCGATTCATGAGTAGAGAGCAACGATCCACTTTCCATTTCAGTCTTGATTGCACTTAAGGCTTGAAATGTTACCGCCGGAAGTAGTGCAGTGTAAGCACTGCTTTGTGGGAAATAGAGTGTCATTGCTCCTTCAATGTGATGACATTGTATTGATTTGAGTGGATCTTTTGGCACATAGTTTGAGATGCATTCTGAAACAAAATAGAAGGCACATACCAAGTTAATCGAAAAGTAATGGAGTTACAAATAAAGACAGATTATTTAATAAAACTCACCTGTCTGCGGCAAAATGAAATCATCAGGTTTCATGTCGATTGCAACCACATCACTGCTCACTAGCCTTCTCAACCCTCTACGTTTAGCGCCACACTCTTCAAATAAAGCAGGAACCAAGGCTTCACCTACGATACCTTCTTCAACCTGTGGCAGCACTGACTCCATCAAATAATCCGAACCATCACGATTACCTTCCGAGTTGATAGTCCAATCTATTCCAGTTAAATCTTGTACCAACTCGTAGCTATAGCGTAGGACAATACCTGGATTTTTGGACGAGTGGTGTCCAAAAGAAGATAACTTTTGTGCTTCTCCGTTGGTGGACTGAGTACGACATGGAGGTTTGTCTGGATCTTCGTCAGGAGCGGCTGAGACCAATCCTGTATCAATGTTTTGTTCTTGGCTTTCGCTGTTAGAAGTGTCAAATGTGTCCCCGAAAGAATTGTCGCCAACATGCTCTGGAGCGGGATTAACCCTTTCAATCACATCGTTCGCTGTGGCTTCCGGAGCCGCAGCTACCTCTGAAATCTGAGCAGCAGTAGTGGTGGCAGTAGTAGTTGTTGTAGTCCCATCTGTTGGAGTTGTATCAATCCAAACCTCTGGTAATTCATCTGGATTCGAAATGAAATTCTCTCGCGAGTGCTTCAGATGAATTTCTAGGGAGCCGACGAAGTTGCTGTTTTCGTCCTCGTCTTGTTGGTGGAAGTCACGCAGGGACATGAGGTTTTTTATTGAGTTGTCTGAGGAGGTTGTTGTAGATGTAGTTGTTGTAGTTGCTGCACCGGATTGTTTCTGGTGGATGTTAGTACGTGTTAAAGCTACGAATTCTTGCTTCTGCACAGGGGTGGTTGTACTGGTGGTCGTTTCAAAGGAGATGGAACGAAGACCTAACTGACCTTGGATCGTTTCGTCTTCAGAGGATGTGTATTCTATCTCGTCGTGAGACTTTTGATGATGCTTCATTGTCGAGGCCATGGTTCAATTGTTATGTTTCAGATGCTTTTACTTTTCCATCCTATCGACTGATGAGATCGCCAGCTATTAGTTGTTAATCGACAAGCATTTTATTCAATCCATTTCAATCACTCCACACTTCGCTTTCGGTATTTCCCTTTTCATTCCCACCATTCATGATCCCTCGCCCCTCTCGATCTGTCATTTTGTCCCAAGCAAGATGAGGCAAGAGATGTGAGCTGAAGTGTGTGAGACCCGAGAGGTGGTCATCCTTTGGTCATCTCAATCACGTGAATGCGGGTCATAGTTACTATGCCCACAACATCATCCATATGACGTAATATTTGGCATTAGAAGCAAAATGAGTCTAATCGAAGCTACCATCTTCTGAGAGAAACACATTGGGCGCAATAACACGTGAGCCCCTTCACGGCAAATCTGGTCTTGATTTTTTTAGCACAGCCCCAAGAGGCATAAGAGGAGCCCAAAAACTGACTTTCCTTTCTGTACTAAGGCCCCATGTTCGCTTCTTTGAGAAACAAGCGAAACCAAATCGCCTGCCTCCTGTTTCGCACCCGCACCAAAACAAAGTGAGGAAAGGTTTTAGGAATATCAATTGACGGGACATGGCTGAAAAGCTTGGACAGCAGACCCGGCAAACGGCGATGGCAAGTTTAAGTTACCATACTTAAAGTAATAATATTAAGGAATTAAACCATGACAACAACAGCACGAGAGGAATACCCGAGCTACGGTGATTATTTATTGCTAGATTGGGACAAGCATCCGCAAGAGAGCACGGTTGAATCGCCACAAACCGCCCCGACAGTGCGGCTGCCAAAAGCGACCAAGTCTCCTTCTGCCGCCCCCGTAAGCGACCGAAGCGAAGATGTAACAACTCGAGCCCGTCAACCTAGACCCAGCAATAATATTCACTCTAAAAACAGTGAACAAATAATACCAAAAAGACCCCCGCCTCTACCCATTGACGTTGAACTGTCAGATTCTAATTCGGAGACGGTTGCGGGATTTTTCGACCTACGAACAATACATGATTTATCCTCTGGCGATGATTTAGATTCGGTTCCCCCCGAAATATTGGAATTGCATTTGAAGCGTGCGAAAGAGAAAAATGGGGTGAATCCCGATGAGTTGCCAGAGGTTTGGAAGGCTCCTCCTGCTCCTGAAGTAAATAACGAGACCGTTCAAGTTGATAATAATGGGGATGATGGCGATGAGCAAGAAGATGGTCAGCAGCAACAAGAAGATGAGCAGCAAGGAGATGACAGTGTAGAATTGGTACAGCGTGCACCTGATGAAGACGACTTTACAATATCAAACGACTGTCGTTCTGTGCAAGGAAAATATGGAGAACGCGCCTCTAAAAATCCTGGTATCATATTAAGATATCAATACGAACTAATTCAAGATTTAGAAGGTATTGATTGGACATTGAAACAAAACGGTGAAAAGGATGGGACTGAGTATTTGAAAGAGAATATTGTACCTAATGTAGAGCAGGGAATTGGTGATGTGTTGATCAAGGCCATGATTGAGGAGTGTGGTGGGGGGACAAGACGGTTGAGAGGATTGAAGTCGACTGTGGCAGGGTTGGATGGTGAACCAACAGATTTCCCTTTAGACAATGAAGGCAAGTAGACAATATCGTATGTTTTAGATTAGATAGTTTCTTCTTGATGTTTCTCACTTGTTTAATTCATTGAACTTACTCACATGAAGAATGCATATCAACATACACACCACTTAACCCTTTCGAAAGCTACCAATGTCACGTGATGGAAGGGGCAGTCACACTCTACTTTCCTCCGACTTATTCTTATCCCACTGTACTTACTGCTGCCACCCTACAAGTGCTCCGTGCCATCAAGGACGGAATGGAGAGTGGTGAATTGGAAAAATCAAGTGATAAAATTATTTCCTTGCTATTCTTGGATAAAAGCTATAATCTCAAGCCTGTCTATCCTGGGGAGGAAGTCAGTGCAGTAGAGAGTACAGATGTAGAATCTGCGAGTATTGACAATGAACGCAAGAGTAATGTCGGTCTCATTGTTGGTATGGTTATTTTCAGCTTGATTATTCTAGCATTAATAGTTGCAGGATTTTTCTACAAGCGTTACCGAGACGAGGAATTCGCCAGGCTAGAAGACCAGCGACGGGAAGCAGAGGAACTGTATGCCAAAAGTGACTCTCTTCCTACTAACAGTAATGACAATCGTGTGCATGCTATTTTTGAAGGTAGTGCCAGCCGCATGCACTCCACTCTCAATGATGACGATGATGGCACTACCACAAGTGATGATGGTGACGGGACTACTACAAGTGATGATGGTGATGGCACTACCACAAGTGATGATGGTGATGGGACTACCACAAGTGACGACGGTACCACGACAAGCGATGATGGCAGCACTACAAGTGTCAGTAAAGAGACCACCACTGATAGCTCGGATTCCGAGTCAGATTCAGATTCTGGAGGTTACGGCAATATGTATAGAAGGAAAAAACAGCGTGACAAGAAGGTGAAGAATAACATAGTCTATACGGGTGGTGACGAAGCAAGTGTCATGACTGGTGCGACTGGTGCAACAGGCTTCCATTCGGTGTCAAGCCAAAGGACAGCAAAGGTGAAAAATGTTATACCGGTGATGGGTGTGGACATTAACATGAGATGATGCATTTTGATTATAGATGTATTTGCTTTATCAGCTTGTTATTTTTACCTGAACCTTATTTGACTTTAGCCTGACACTTAATTTGATACAAGTAAACAAGTTTGTGATGATGATCTTACTATGTCATTGGCAGCTCATGTAAAAATACAAAGCACTACAAAGAATCAGTTAGAGCAGCATGTTTCAAGTTGGGGCTGCTTGTCAAGAAGAAATTCAACGGATTTCTTTACTGGTGCAATGATTGAGACAAGCGTGACATCATTCCAGTGGTGAACAACTACACTGGGGCTGTTACGTTGGCGGATATTGCACAATCATCTGCAGAAAAATCTGAGGTGAAAAGGGGCCCGGACAAGAAGATTTGAGGTAAAAATAAAGGCCAACCTTGCAAAGAGACTTTCGTGCAGAATCTTAACAAGGATGGCTGATTGGATTCAAAAGAATGAGTGAAAGAGTCAAATTTATCAACTCCTGCTCATTGGTCCTTTTTATGAGAATAACAATGAGACTGGAAGGTATGAGTTTGTGTGGTCACAAAGCAGGGGAGTGAACAGCTTTTGGCTTACAAGGGACGCTATTAGCAGGACATGGATAACCATTGTGCTCAAGTATTGTGGTCACAGTGAAGGATAACAAACTCTCAGACACCACCATACCAGCTATCCTCCGGCACTGAGCCAACCTGCAGGGAATATTTCGGCAAGAAGAACATCATTTGTAGCGATGACTTTGCATTAGCTCACTGGGACGGAATAGACAAGACAATGAAGCAGAACCTGACGATGATCTCTGTGTGAATCACAAAGCAAGTTTCGGTCTTTTGCAGAACCAATCCAATGTTGAACGATAATGGTTTTTTTCATTCTGGATCTGGAAAGTTCTGGAATCAAGAATGACAGTACAGATCTTGAGAATTTTCAAAACTCCAAAACCCATTGATCTACAAAATTACCATCAGTGACAAGCCTGACTAGCCCTAAACCCCGACAGGCTAGGCTCTAGCTCTAGCTAGTTGGCTCGACTGAATCTAGCGTCTAAGGTGGTGGCGGGCTGATTGTCACTTAAATCATTAAACAAATCAGCCCAAATTCCCAACTCTAGGCGTTGTTGGGTGTTTGGTCTGATATACTTTATGGTTGAAGCTACACCATGCAAACAAACCAGGGCTATGAACATCTCCATCATTTCAATTCACAATTATTGAAACCAATGGGTGGACAGCTCCTCCGCTGTTGTTTCAATCATCATGAAATGAAACAACAACAATGGTCTGCTTCTAATTGAAATGGGCAGTGGATATCTTGTCCATTACAATTTGCAATTTGAACGAGGAGCAAACTTGATCAATAAAGGGCAGACAATGAACAATCAATAATCAACCAGTGCAAATAATCGGTGAAGACGGGGAATCAAACATATGAAGAAAATCAATTCAAACAGGGACGAAAGAATAAAGGAACAAATCAACTAGAACGAGTGGATGAAAAAGAGAACACAGCCAAACACAGCACATTTCAAAAGTAAGGATCACATCAAATAATCCAACACTGGCGGCTGGTAGGAGAAATAGGATGTAAGAACGAAAATAGTAGGACAATAGATAGGACTTCGTTGTTTTTTAATTTCAATTTAAAATTGTTTTTTTGACATGCCAATCATTCTGGATTTCCAGAACGTTTTCCAGTCAAGGAAAAAAATCCGTTTTCGACTCAAATGTGTTTTTTCCTTGCTTCCGCCGTGGTGCAAACAGTTTAAAACGAAGACGAAAGGTTTTCGATTTGAAATTTTTGAAAACGCCACGGCGAGAAGCAAGGGTTTCTAATCCGAAGAATCGGATTTTTTTCCTTGACTGGATACATAACTCCACCGCTTGGAACTGGATCTTCTTTGTTCCAACTCATCATCGCTTGGAACTCGGAAGAATCCAGTTCCAACAGTGGAGTTATTTACAGGAAGTGTGACAATATGTAGAATTCCTTGCACTTCTAGAAATATGTTGTTTTTATGTGCAAATTAATTCTATTTGCAATGGTGCTCTCCTTTGGCAGGAAAAGACAGGGTTTTAAGATTGTCGTATGATTTCATTGACTAGTATATAATGAAACACATGAAATTTTATGAAAACAATCAAATTGTTACGGTTAAATAAAAAATACGACGGAAACATCTTTTTCGTGTCACTGTTCCTGTATTCCAACAAACAAAGATCCACATAACATATTTCCAAACCAGAGTACGTATTGACCTTTTCATCTCAAGGTGTTGTAAGTCGTTGCTTCTTTTTAGCTGGTTCTTCTCCAGATGGGGATTCAACGTCTACGTCAATCACTTCATTCTTCTCATAGAGTTCGTTCAAATATGCCCTAGCTTCTTCCAGTTCTTTCATTAAAACACTCTGCTCAGACTTTGCATCTTCCATTGCCTTCTTGGCTTTCTTATGGATTTCGACTGCCTCATTATAAGCCTTGAAGGAATCTTCCATGGGTTTCCTTGTACTACTTTCCAACTCTTTAGCTGCAGCTAATCTTTCTCTGGCATAATCAATCACAGCAGAAACTCCCAATTTTTCAGCCTTAGCTAATTCATCAGAAGCAGACTCAATCCCATTTTTTGCTATCAAATATGCCTCTCTAGTAGTGGTCATGGCAGCATCGAGCTCGTTGAGTTTTGTATCTGATTCATTGTAGCATTCGACAAGATGATCAACAAGTTTTGCAACGCGGACTTTCACACGCTCTAGGGACTTGAGACGTGCTTTCGCAGACTCCTCCGCAGAGAAAAAATCTGCAGCGTTTCTTGATTTATTGGAAGGAGTTACTGGAGCAGGTGCTGACTGGCCTTGAACATAATCAGAACATTCTTTGAGATAGGGATTAATTAAGAGAAAAGCCTCACAGATCTTTTTGAGATCAGAATGATGCTGGTTAAAACTGGAGGGGTCCTTGTCCATATGTTGCTTCACAACTGACCAAATATTGCTTGCACTTTTCAAATATCCCATTGTTGTTTCATGATGGGTTGCTTTACGAGTACTCATCACAAATATGACTGCATTTAAAAATGTGAGTATGAGTCCAAGTGAGGGAAACTTCTTTGCAGCATCATACGCCTGTAGGTAATTATCAAATTTCCGAAATCCGTCAGAACCGACAACAAAATCAACAGCAAGTGACCTCCATATGCCCTGTGCTGTTTTATTCTGAAAGACCGGGGGATATTTATGAAGAATCTGAGCACATGTGCTGAAGTATGCGTCCTCATATGATTGAGGATTGTTATCTTGATGCTTGTCTGAAGCTGAGACGCCTCCTGAAACCGAATTGTAGCTCTGAATGAAGCTACCCAAGTGAGTTTTTACATTGTCTTTATTCCAGCTCTCAAGCTTCGTACCTACTAAAGTTTTGATGAGAGCTGGCCAGTGAGCTGTCTTAAATCTAGACATGTCAACATCTAGATCGTAAAAATATTTCTCGAAAATATTCAGTGTCTCTATTGCTCTTTTGAGCTCAACTGCTTGGTGAACGAATTCAAAGAAAGAGAATATTAGGCTCATAAAAATTTACTCTCTCAAAAAAGAGAAACGGGGCATCCCACTTACTTGTACAGGAGCTGTCAAGCAAAGCCAAATTTTCTTTTACTTTTGCAAGTTCTTCTTTTTTCTGCTGTTCATACTTTTTCTTGCGCTCCTCATCTTTACGCCTGTTCTTGTCATCTCGTTTCTTAATTGCAGCCTGCACCCTCTCCTTGAGCAATTTCTCAGATACACCCAGTTCCAACGCATGTTTCCAACTTTCTTGGTTTATTTCCCCGTACCAATGGCCAAGTGCAGAATCAACAACTGCCCGTGTAGCAATGGATTGTTTGCATTTAATCTTCAGCTTATCTTCTGATATGCCAAGGGCCGTGGCGCGCCGCAAGCAGCCTGGATCAATTTCATTAGTAGGACTTTTAATGGCGGACGAAATGGCAGCATTAATTGCTTCTGATTTCTTTTTCTTCAAATCTCTCTCCTTGGTTGACCGAGTTAGTGATTTATTTGATGGTGCTGCCGGTTGAGGAGGCGCATCATCCGCTGGCGACGCTGAACAGTTGCTGCCTGCTACTTTTCGATTCAAACCCCCAGCGAAGGTCATTATTGCTTCTCTATCGACAGGTAGTGTACAGAGAGATAGAAGATGATCAACCTGCTGACTAGTCATTTCAGATGCAGATGAGATACCATAAATATATTTAAGTATTTGGAGACGATCTGACAAGGCTTTTGAGTAGTTGAAACCTAGCGCTGCACCACTGGCAGAAGGTGGCTGATAAGAAGAGAAATCAAAAGGAAATGAGTCTGAGAGCAAGTTTCAAAAACAAGGAGCAAACACTCACCTTCCTAATCGTAGAAGCCCTATTCAAATATGCCGTCAACTCCGACAATAACAAATCAGATAGACTCTTGTTCTCATCCTCCCCATTGTTCTCTGCAGTCACAGTAGCACCAATAGCTAAAAGACACTCATCCCTCGGAAACGATTCCAAAACAAACCTCGTCATTTGAACCATATGCAAAGCATGAGTCTCATTAACAACATCCAAACTCCCCATAGTAGAATGCTTTGTTAAAACTTCACGACAATACTGTAAAAACTGATGACGAATCTCTTCCGCAGACGCCTCCACCTGACGAATCTCATGAGCCACATATTTTTTAACCTTTTCGTAGGAATAACTTAAAGTCTGAAAGTCTTCATGTGTGATGATTGCCCACAGTAGTCGTAGTATCTCTTGCCTGACTCTCATTCGGATGTAGACACGGTTGTTTTTCTCGTTGTATAAGTCCAATTCGTTGACAATGCCGTAGCAGAATTCAGAGGCTTTCGAAAAGTTATGTTTGCCTTGATTGACATCAGATTGCATCGCCTGTAGAAAAGAAATTGCCAAATCGTCGTGCATTGAAGGAAGAGTCGCAACAAGCACACTGCGAATTGTTCCCGAGACAACAGCATCCGTTTTCGAGGTGTAAGCCTCCCAAGTCATCAGCAGATGAGACAACTTCAAACAATAAGGCTTTGGAGTGCTCACCACCTGCATGGGTGCCTCTACAGCACTATCACTTCCCCTATCTCCACTCTCTGCCTCACACATTCCTGCCAAGAACTTGATCAAAGCCGTACTCTTCGCAACAATCTCAGAATGAATCCCATCCCCAAAAACCAGTTCAATTACTTCATTTTCAATAGCCCATTTGGCCAATGCACACTTTAATGTATTCTCTTCCTCTCCCTCGGGAACAATCGATCCAACCCCCCGAAGGGTGGGAGGAGGATCCAGACCACAACGGCACGTAACCCATCCCTCAGCACTCGGACGCGATCCATCACAAGGCCCACTTTTGTGTTGATAATAATCAATGTCCTTATCAGTACCCGGTTGTTTTTCGTCAGCCTCGGAAATAAACCACCACTTCTGTTGAGAGCGCATAGTACAGCGATGCAGTGTCAAGGTTTTGCCTGCCCCATCTTCGGCAGGATCGTCGGGTATTTTACGCACGTAAGAAATGTCAGTGTTGGGTTTGACGTAGCCTCCCTCAGTTATTTTTTCGGGGTCGATTGTGTATGATCCATTGATAAAGTCCAGCCCCGCTCCGGATACTACAAAAGATTTTGGCGGAGGATGTTTATCAACAGATGCTTTAATGATTTCTTCGAGGACCGTCCATCCCAAAAGTTTGAGGGGAAGGGAGGCAGATGTTAGTAGTTTTAGGACGAGTTGACGTGCAAAGTCGTAGTATTTGGAGGCGTAGTGGGGATGGGATAGGGCTAGTCGGTCGAAGACAAGTCGAAGGTGGCTCATGGTACCTTTGATGACGTCTGGTTTGAGACTTTTGAGTGCATCTTCGTCTAAACTCAACAAATATCTTTTTGTTGCGTCTGTAATTCGGAAAATGTCAGCTTGGGACCAATCATCGGGAGAAGTTGGAAGGGGGAGAGGAATTAATTCACGTAAACTCTCCAATATAATCTGTAGTGTTTCCAATTTAGGGAATTGAAATGGTTGTTGTTGCTGCTGCTGCCCTTTATTCATACTTGTCCTCTTCTCCAAATACCTGCCCAAGAAATGAAAACCTCTTAACTGCTTAAAGATCATAATTGCTCGAATCCGTACCTCGGGCAACCCATGTGGCTTAGGTGAGCTTTTATTCTTAGCCCCCTTGTAATAAAGCTTTTCCTTGTTGAAAATCTGATGCAGCACTGCCAGGGAGGGACATGGTTCTAACTGATGTTGTTTCTCCCACACTTTCATATCATTGGACACAATCGTTTCCAAATCATCACGTACAATTTTCAACGCTACCCAGATACTTTTTTCCACACAGTCTCTTTCTGATGGGCCAATTTTATTGGGCTGTTGTTCCAACAGTATGGAGATAATGGTACACATTTTCGTATCGACGAAGGACCGGGCTTCAGGGGAGACGTGAGGAGGTTGGAGGTGACGACGTGCACTTTCTAGGGATTTTACGGCTTTGCCCCATACGACTGTTAGATCGACGAATGTGAACAATTTTTGTTTTAGATAGATTTACAAAATATTCAATGTTTAATTAGAGCAGAGCAGTGACAACACATATTTACCAGTGGCATTACGATCCAGCCCATCCGAAACCTCGTTCCATAATTCAATCATATTGGGAGGGGGCGGCTCCGTGCCGCTGCCGACTTGGTTCATATTTGGAGGTTCAGGAATTCAGGTGTTCATTGACTTGGCTTTTTGCAGAGGTTGCAAGAGGTTGCATCCTTTTTTATGGCCACTGATTGGTTCACTTTTGATTTTTTATGGCGCACCCCCCCCGCGTTCCATCCTACCTTAGGTAGATCGATATGGTAGGTAGAGAAATACTAACAACTCTAGAGTAGAGTAAAATATGTAGTGAATTACTTTGTCTCCTTACTATGTTCAGGGTTCAGGGTCGGCAGGCAGACAGGGTACCTTACATTAATTGATACAATGTGCCTTGAATACTATTTGTAGTCTACTTATAATATAGGCTCTGTGTTGTTGATGTTCGGATTACCGATAATAGAAAGTGTAGAACATGTGCAACCAGGATCCTGAGAAAGTACTCCGCATATGCGAGCAGCTATGTGACTCGACTTATATTATTCTCAGTGTATGACGTAGAAACTCATTTTTAAAGTAAAGTTAATTGCATTTTCCGTCATGAAAAATCACCTTCGCAATGCGATACATTTTCATTCTCGGTTTAGCACATGCGAGACTTTTCTCTACTGTACCTGTTATTCTGTAAACGGTATGGCTGGTCATGA
>JALLAY010000211.1:0-18610 GCA_036939635.1 Cyclotella baltica | reverse complement strand
GGGCACGCCGACCCGCGTGGTGCCATCCAAGCCAGACGAAAGCAAAAGGTCTTCTCCAACCGCTCACCGTTTGAATCAAACCTCTGACCTTCGTTTCGGGTCATCAGTGCTCGAAGCTATCCTCAAGTATCAATTGGGTTACAGAAAGGTTCCAGGATACCACCACTGCCCAGATCAGTATGATGTACTCCTGAAACAGACAATGACTTCCCTTCATCCTCTCACCCAGAGTCAACGAGAACCGCTCTACCAAGGTGGGGCTTGAACCCTGGACCGCAGCGGCGTCTGCGATCCCGCTTAACCAACAAAGCCACCGAGGCGCTTTATTGAATCAAGATCAGTGAAATGAATGAAGAGTAGTCATGACCAAGACACATAGATGAAGGAGGGGGATGGAACAATATAAAAAAAGAACATTTTATTCCGGTATGATGTTCTAAACAAAAAACTAAACGGCTCTAGTCACAGTTTCTTTTGACTGGGGGTAATGGGCCTGAACAGTGGTCCATCAGGGCCTGTATAGTGACCACACCCTACCTAATTTCCTAATAAAATCAATTAAGCCCGATCAATGGACATTGGAATCAATTCAACAATATTTGATTAAGCCAAATGAACGTTTTGGCGCCAATAAATAACACTCCCGCCATTTTTATTTCGCCATCAAACTCAACGGTTGCTTTTTTCATATCTTTTGCAAATCAAACCACAACCGCAACGCTCGGGTTCATCGGAGAGGATTGCTTCAATCAAAACACAAAACATATCATTTTCTCCACCTACCGATCGATGGAAGCAACGCACTAGCTTGAGGTGGCTACAGTGGCAACAACGGTGGATGGGTGGTTGAATTTGGTAGCGGCGAGTCGTTGAATTGGGGCTTTCTTTTCCTGACGGATCTGTAGTCAGTGTAGGTGATCTGTCAGTGTAGGTGAGCCGTGCACATGATGCAAGATTGATTTGGATTTTGGTGTAGCCGTGGGACTGTAGTTATTCATGTTGTGCTGTTGGATAGCTCGCTGTCAGTAACTGATGGTCGTTTTGGAGCGATGACGGAAATTATTCTTAGTAAACTCACCTAACAAGCGAGCCTTCTAGATTGGCTTCTTCGTTTGCCCTCCACGAGCTATCATTTTGCAGATTGTTATCATGTTGCTTTTGCTGCTTTTACTTGTAGATTGATATAGGAATTAAAATCGCGGGTAGACCTTTGATGTGTCCATTACAAATCTACTTATTTCGTGTACGTGAAATCAATTTTGCAGTGACTGCTTGCAAATCTATTGCGTGTAGCTGACATTAATGGGCTAGCTTGTATCTTCATTTTTGCAATGACTGCTTCATATTACTAAGAAGATTGATTCTGAAGTTTATTTTTGGCTAGGTTCACTTAACATCTATTATTTACAAGGTGGTTTATTTTTGTGTGTGACACCTGCAAAAACAACAATATCTGGCGCATGCTTGTGAAGAGATGAGTGCAACTCATTGAAGATCTAACTTAAATCTTTTCTTTTTTAATGCTAATTAGGACTTGCAGGCTGAGTACAACGAAGTGTCACCTGGGATTTTCTTACGGTGAAAAGATAGAACCTCTCAAGGCTCCGGGGTGACAGGAATCAAATTCAACATGAACAACCAACAACGAGTGCCATACACAGCCAAACATGCCTTTGCGGGCACGGCTCAACAGTCTCAATTGTCTTTTAATGCGGGTGATACAGTGTATGCTGTGACTGGGCAGAATGGGGCTTGGTGGTGGGGCAATTGGTACGTCATGTCTTGATTAAGTGTACTGTGCAAAAGCTTAAATATGCTAGTAACTTACACTCTTGTGTTTTTATTTATAGCAAAGGAAAAGATGGTTGGTTCCCACCAGCTTACGTAGCACTGGCAGCTCAGCCTCAGCAACCATCTGTTCAACAACAACAAGCTCAATTGGCTCAATTGGGACAACAGCTGGGTCAGGGGTTGCAGCAGCAGCCACTACAAACTCAACAACAACAACAACAACATCAGCAGCAACAGCAACAAATGATGCAACGTCAACAACAACAGTTTGGAATACAACAGGGGGGAAATATGATGCAAGGACAAAATACACAGGGAGGATTTATGCAATCAAGCGGGGGGAATATGCAATCAGGAGTCAATGCATTTGGAGGAGCAGCAACGAATGCATTTGGGGGGATGACGGTGCAACAGCCCCAGCAGTCGAGGGGGATTAGTGGATTTCAGGCTGGTACTGAGGATCCATTTGCAGGGTTGGATGCTGCTCCTGCTCCTGCAGCGGCGACGACGGCGGATCCTTTGACGCCTGGTGCTTCGGGTGCGTCTGGTTTTCAGCAGCAGCAACCACAACTACAGCAGCCACAACAACAGCAGCAAAAAGTTTTGGATCCCTTAACTCCAACTAGAAGCTTAACTCCACCAAGAAGTCTAACACCCCCTAGAAGTGCAGGCAATCCAATGAGCAATGTGACCAACCCAAATCTTTCTGTCAACTCCACTTCGTCAGCGGGGAGGATGGCCCCTGCTGCTTCTGTGGCGGCAAATCCATTGGCGAATGTGTTTAAGGATGCACCTAACCCTTCTTCTGGGTCTGTGTCGAATATCCAGTCTCCTACCAGGCCGGTGCCCTCTGCAGCTACTCAACCTTCAGTCGGTGCAACACAAACAGCTCAAGTGTCTTCAACTTCCTTCACATCTGCGGTATCCAGTGCAGTCAGTGGGGGAATGAATGATTTGCCTTCACCGGAAGACTTGAATATTGCCACTGAAGGCGTTCAAAAGCTATCAATGAATACATCGGAAGTTGCCAATCAGGGAGACAGCGGTGTTGCTTCAGTGACTTCTCCCACTATGAAAAGCACCAGTTCAACTTCGAAGGCATCTACAACGACACAAGACACTATTGAAAAGCCCACCACTCCCCGATACAACGTTTCTTCTCACTCCGCCTCAACATCTGAAAGCAACAACAACAACGGCGGCCTTCCATCCAGCGGAGTCCAAAATCCTGCACTCGACAAATCTACTGTCCTAGGAACCGGCCTCGGAAGTAGCGGCTCCAACCTAAAACCCAGTCTAGCCAGTAAACTCTCCTCTTCCTTCGGCACATCTCGCTTTTTTAATATCTATGAGTTTCTAGCCGGAGCGGATAAGAAAGAGCCAACACGTAAATTCTACCCAATTGAACGAGTCAAACCATTCTGGGCATTGATGAATATCGACGTCTATCTCAACAAATACCGGCAGGATGAATCACCCACTGCTTTAGAATCAATAACCTCCAGCGTCATGGGAAAGAATAAAGAAAATGAAAACAAGGCCAACACAGGACCATTCTCGGCGGCTCCGCAGTATGAGCAGTTGGCCAAGGCTTTGAGTTTCATGTGTCATATTGTTCAGGAGTCGGAGAGGGGGGCGAGGGGGAAGGAGTATCCGTTGGATTATTTGAAGGTTAATCAGATTGGGTGTGAGGCTGGTATTAAGTGTGAGTGTTGTATTGTCATTGCCTTTATCATTGATTGGTAGATATCTTCACTTACTAATTCAAATTGTTCGCTCTTATTGTTTACAAATGAAATTAGTGATTGCATTGTTGCCTCATTCGGCAGGATCCAGTGGAAAGAGCTTGGACGGGTTATTCCTGAACTTTATCAACACCTTTGTTAATTTGGTGGGCAATTTGCAGACGGAGCAACAACTCGTTATGCCAGGAGGGTGGCAGCAGCCGGACAAGGCTCACTTGTGTTTATATATCTTAAGGAATCAAGGTAATGGCAAGTATAGCTTTAGCGTCGTCAACACTGGCCCGGATGGCTTGGAGTATCACCCATCAAATTTTGATGGTACAACTGGAAGACAAACTAAACAACTCTGCTTAACCATTTGGGACATACCCGCTGACCGTGTGACGGACTCTACCTTTTGGGTTTTGCTATTCCGTATGCAAGTGTACCCATCAAAGAAAAACAATGCCACACTTCTATACACCAAGTTGTTGACTTCTCTCAACTCCCGTCCTCTCATGTCAAATAAGGATTTGGGACCTGCTGAATTTTACTACCCACCTGCGACAAAGGAAGCAGCTGAACAGTACCATGATCTGGCAAGGCTAGCCATTACATCCATCCCGCAAGAAGGTTCCAGATCTTCAAGGTACTCTTCTTTATTGATCATGAATGCAGCAGTGGAATCGGCCTACCGAGGAATTCAGGATGCCAGACCTTCCTCAATGGACCCTGAAGACAGCCGTATCTTGAGATTGACAGCGAGAAATTTGGCCAATTATGCTTCAACTATCGACCCAGAGATAGTCACAGATGATACATTGGGTGGGGCATTGTCTTACACGTGGGATTTATTGGATCGTCTTCTACGAAAATTGAGTGTTGCCAGTTCTAAACCGTTGGATCAGCATTCGGTTACTGGACATCGATCAGAGGACCCAAATGGAGACTTTGCAAAGGGTTCACTTAAGAATCTGAAGTCGAATGAAGGGGCCGGGTTGCACGTAAGTTTTAACTTTTCACTGCTTCAAGCGTGGTTAGATATTGAAGGTCTGATCATTTGTGTTCCTCTCTCTTGTAACCATCCAGCCCTTCTTTGGGAGACTGCGAAGAGATAACTATGATGAAGTTGTGAAATCGTTGTTGGTGAGCAAGATCAGTATTAAGTCTTACTACTGGTTCTTCTTATACAGACTATCTCATTGACCTCTTCTATGTTGTGTTGTAATAGGGCGACCCTCGCCCTGATCCCATACTTATCCCTGCAGTCTTAACTGATGAAAGCATGCCTGACATTGCAACTGATTATCAAACAGCAGCATCCTCTTTACTAAGGATATGCCACGCTTGTAGCCTATTACTCCAGCAGAGGAGACTTGTGAAAAATGCTCCTGCCTTTGTGGCTAGTGCAGCTCAGTATGCTTTGACTGTTACTCTTCCAATGCCACAGCTCGACCCTGCCGTTTGCTTCTGGCGCAAAAGTCCTATGAGGCGTGAGACTCAGACAAACCTGCTCTTTCTAATTCGTCGAATGTGTCGTATCTACAGGTAAGACTATTTTGCTTTGGCTTCTCTTGAAAGTGATTCTTATTCATAACATATATATTGATGATCTTATCTTCATACTGTCCTTTTCAGTGCCGCAACTTCAAGTGTGCAACAATCTCGTGGGTTAGTCGGTATCAGGACAACAGCGTTTGCCTGCGGTGCTTGTGTAGCTGATGCTATTGCCAGAGTTAAATGTATTGATGATCCAAGTCCGTTTTCTCTTCATTACTCTGGTCAGAATGAAGGCCCCACCCGCCCATTTGGATTTGAGTCTGGTTCCTTTGAAAGTCTTGCAGCTAACTTGCCAATTTATGATCCTAAGTTGACTGCATTGCGGTTTCAATGCTTAGATTACATGAGAGGTATGACGATTAGAGACGATGGTACTTGGAACCCGACTATTTTTAACTTTGATAACAGCCTCACTCCACATGGTGGAGATCTTGAGATTATGAATCATTTGTCAATTGAGTTGGCACTCCCAAGGCCCTTTCCAGTTACAGAAACTGCAATGGTTACACATGCAGCACGTCTGATTTCTGGTCAGAATGGAGCCATAATGGAAATCCTTCCTGAATTTGAATACTTTAGGGACATTATCTTTCACTTCAAACATTCTGTGTCTGGTGCAACATCTACGCCAAATGTGGAAGACGGTTACATTTGGCTGCCTACTGATGCTACATTGAAATGGACCGTCAAACCTGTCTCAGAAGAGAACAAAACGTTGGAATATCACGTGACAGCGTTTAGGGGTACACTGCAGGAATTTGTCGACCCAGCAGCAGTGAATAAAGAAAACTCGCAGAACGCCTTCTCTAGTTTCTTGAGCCTCTTTTCGAAATCGAAGGTTTCAAGGAATAAGCTATCTTGTGCTGATCCAACAAATATTGTCAATTCATGTGGGGATAAGTTCATCAAGGGAAAGTAAGTGCCTTTATGTGTTCATGTTTCATATCAAGTTACTTGGTTATTATTGTACTTACATGTCTTTTAACATTCATTAATTAGGGCCAAGCCTGTGTCAGTCAAAAACGAGGACGACATTCTACATTTGACCAATGAGGAACTTCCTACTTTTGGCGGGGTCCTTACACCAGCAGACTCAGAGAGATTTCTACAGTTCTTTACTGTTCCATACCTACGCATTCCTCTTATTCTTGACTTTTTTGCAAATGGAGATCCTGGACGTTTGGTAGCCTTGAAGACAAAATCATTGCAACTGATTGTTGACGCTGCTCTTTTTGAGCCTGGTTTGTGGAAGCCGTCAGACTTTTTTGATCAAGTTACTGAGATCCCAATTGTTGACGAAGACAAGCTCCATGAAATGCTCTCAACTCCGCTTGGAACGTTGTTTAATGAAATTGCTAAATCGCCGGATGTTCTAACTTCTTGTGTCATTAAAATGTTGGAGCGTGCTGTGGACATGGACGTGGGACGTTATGTCGAGACATCGTCCTCAGGCCCATTGATCTTGTATACATCTCGACTTGCAGTTCGCATTGAGGGGTTTCTTAAGTTTGCTTTGAGGCAGTGCAACACTGTTGGTCAACCTCGTCCACGTGGCTTAGAGTTTATGGAGACATGGAAAGTTGAGAAGGCAATGAAAGATATTCGCAAGATACTTGATGAGAAAGTCATACCTATGCTAGAATATTGGATAGATCCAGTGCGGTGCAAGAAAGTTGACCATTCCAATTTGGTCCATGCCCATTTGATCTATTTGTTCAAGAACTACTCCTATGAAGAGTTTGACTATCGTTCAATTTCTGTCCTACTTACATCTCAAGTGTACCTGTCAATCAACCACCGATTCAGCAACAAGGCGTACGACGACCTCGCTGATTCTTCGGACCCATCGAAGCCACCACCTTCCATTCAAATTGCCCAAAGTGAAATCTTTGATATAATCCAAGGCAAGCGTTATTCAATTCTACAGTACATGAAAGCAAACCCAGCTGATGCTGACGCTGCAATGGAGGCGGTTGTGAGGATTGCCACTGGAACTGGCCCACGTGCAATTGAAGACAGCAAAACAAAGTTAATGAAGCAGCGAAAATGGAAAAGCATCGATCATCCAACATGCTATGGGCGGTTTGTTCCTGATACTGAAGATGAGAAGCTCCGTGACGGTTCATATCGCAAACCTAAGCAAGGCGAGAACTTTGAGCAATGGATGCTGCGAGTGACTACCAAAGAGGTTGGAATTGAAATGAATGTGCAAATATCAGAGTTTACCCTACAAAACCACAAAATGATGCTGCTGGATCCTAGTATTATGAAGCACAAAGACTTTCAGTATACGAAGAAAACAGTCCTTGCTGATGCATCGGATGTGGCTTGTGCTGAAGTGGTTCACACATCAAATCGTTACCACTGGCGTTTAGTTGGACAACGGTATGATGTCATGAGTTGGGCCCCAGATAAACGAAACTATCATGACATTAAGGGAGTGCTGAATCGTGATTACAGCCGAAAGTTCCCCAACAGTCTGAGGTCTGGAGAGACATGGATTGCTGAAGTACTACTTGAAAAGCTCCCATTGATTCTACCTGGGGTCTCTCTCTATATGTCACCGAATGATCAATCAAACATGCCATACGCGCATCTCATGGGTTGGATGGAGAATCCGTCAGTTGGAGACATTCCATTTTCACACACACTCAAGGAAGTAGTCGTCACACACAACCCACCGGTAGTGACAGTGTTCAATGTGAAGGAATATGGACGTCGTCATTTGCGTACACTTGAATACACCTCAAATATGTCCCTGTGCTTACATGAGGTGGAAGGTGATCCTTATCCGGACCGAGTTGGAGGTGTGTTGGCAATGTCAGGAGGCATTCCGATGACAACTTTATCCCCAGAACCATCTTTGCTTATCACAAGGGCGTTGAATTCAGAAATGGGCTTGCAGACGTTAATCCCTTCACGCTTTTTGGCCGGTCTGCTACCTGATTGTTTGATTGACAAGTATCACTTCTGGCAGAATGAGGATGATGACATTGTTGGGTATGAACTTGAGAAGGAGAAGGGTGAACACGACTCAGACATGATTGGCGCTGATACTGAGTCTTCTACGCGATTGAAGATTAAGTTATCAAAACATCCCGGAATGGACAGCAGTGGTTTCTGCAATACAACAGCCGATGCACTTGTGCAAAGAATTGCTGTTCTAAACTCGGAAGTAGAGTCTGAAAACATTGACAAAAATAGACCGATCTTGACACTGTTAAACATTCTTACTGCACCACCTGGATCTTTACTGAAACAACTGGGAATGCTTTTGTCGAGGCTGGATAATCTTTCACAAATCTTAGTTTGGAGTGAAGGCGAAGTCGTGAGCCCTCAGCAACCCTGCTCCATTGATTTGATTGAGCTTCCTCGTGTCAACCTTTCATTTAGAGCAAAACGAGTTGAGAAGATTGATGGCACCGTGGAACATCGGCTTTACAGTAATGACAATGATGGCCTCTACATATCTACATCGATGCAAGCACGAGATATTGTGGAGAAGTTGCTGGGCTCCATTGATCATTTTATTGTGCTCCAGAATGAGGACAATGATCTATTTGTTCTAATCCCAGGTTGCGCTCTTCCAAGGAGGCTGCATGTGGATGGAACGCACCTATCTGTTCAAGTACTGCTTGACAGGAGAAACCAGGAGTGGATTAACAATATGGGAGAAATTCGTTGCTATCTCTATCCTGTTCATAGCTCCAAATCCTTCCTTATCACACCGTCACTGGCATCATCCATGTATTTGATGGTGATGAACTTCATAACAGGGGCTTACCAGGAAGTGTACAAGATGGTCGAATCATGTGTTAGCGAGGACCTGACATCTGAGGAATCCCAAATATTCAACCAGCTTGAATTCCTAGGGAATGATAACCACCCAGATGCTCACGCTTGTAGATTGAAGCTCTCTGCAGTTACTGTTGGTCTGGGTGAAAACAGCAGTATGAAATGCCCCTGGAGCATATACGAGGAAATGATTGAATATGTGAAGAAGTATGACTATGTCTCAAGTGCGTGCAGGCTGACTACAGCTGAAGAGCTATTACTTTTGAAACTAGCAACCCCTTCTGTGGGTTATCAGCTCCCGACTGAGCTTGTGAACCGTAATGCTTATGTATCAGCGGTCAATAACATATCAACTCTTCCTGTAGGACAGAGCCTCGAAGTTAAAGTTGGAATTGATAAACCGGCAATCATTGAGAATTTTGACTGTGGAGCTGATACAACGATTCTCGACAACCCTAAGAATTGCATGATTACTTCTAAGCTCTTTGGTGCTGCTTACGCCCGTCCAGAGGAAGATCAAGTTGCATTCGGAGGCCTGAGAGCATTAGAATTTATCAACTCAGCTATTGACCACGGTATTGAAGTAACCTCTGCCAGCTATGGATTCCCCTTAATGTATGATTTACTTGTCGGAACTGTTCAATTCAAACTGCACCCCAATGATAAGGTGCATAACTGGGGTCGAATCCTTCTTCGAATGGTACCACCGTCCGATTTTAAGCGAAAGTCGGCGGAAATGTCAGCTCTACGCATTTTGTCTGAGAATCCATCAGTTGCTCAGCATCCTCACATACCCAAGTTTCAGATTGACTCGGCCATGTCAAAGTTCAAGGGGATGTTCCAAGGCAAAGATGCTGTTAGCAGAGTACTTGCGGAATTGCACACCTTCTTGACCAAACAATCTGTTCGTTCCATGCTTGTTTTCCCTACCAGTTCCATTGAAAGTCCATCACCTGCAGTTATGAAGCTAAGCCGTCCTAAGTCTTTCTTTGACTACCGCCTCTGGGTGATACCCAAGGTTTCTGATTACTCTCAATCCGTGTTCAACCTAGATATTAAGAATTGTTCAGCCGTCAACATTCCCATGGCTCAGATACAAGCCTTTGCATCCAAGCCCCTGTCACCAATCAAACTGGAATCATTTGTTGTCTATCTTAGTCGTAATCAACTGAGGAAACCAAATGTATCAGGGGCAGTCCCCTTCAATCTATCGGCATCAAAAGCAGCGAGGACTCATTGTTCTGAAGCAACCACGCAGAGAATCACCTCAGATATCCACAAGTATGCATATTCCACAAACAATGAAACAACCCCCACTTTGATTGGCTTCACACCAGCTGATATTGAAGCTATGCATTCCAATCCCGCAGCACTGAAAAAGGCAATTTCTCAGCTTAGTTTGCTGATTAAGGCACTCAATGGTCTCATGGAGTTCGATCGCATGTCCCTTGGAAATCTCATGTCACGAGCTCTAGCAATTGGTACCAGCGACGAGAGAAGTGACCAGGCTGGAGGCGTTAAAGAAGAATGCAATTTCTTACGTTTCCGTCTGGGTCAAATTTCCGAGCGAGAGCCCAGCGTTTGGTTTGAGTTGCTTGTAGCATCAATTTTATCTACGTCTGCCGAGGAAGATATCCGAAGTCTTAATCCATACCTTTCAGGAGCAGCATACAAGACTGTGCATTCTCTAACTGTTGTGGCAATGCTTGCATCTATTCGTATTGGTCAATCTCATCGAGCCCTTGCTGGCCTTTCTCATTTGGTGAAGCTATTGCGCAGTGTTAAGAGTACCAACACACCCGAGGCTCAAACACGTCTATGTCAGGAGATTGGCCTTCAGTCATCCAAGGTAGCAGCAGATTTGACTTGTGAACGTCATTTTATGACAGTTACTTCTGAGTCTGTTCAGTTTGACCCTAGATTCCTTGTGTTCGAGTTCACGTATTCTCTCATGTTGAGGAAATCTCAAGTCATTTTGGTCAACAAATTCATTCAAGCATTAAAGAATAATCGCTCCATGTGTCATCAAATGATTATGGGGGCAGGAAAGACTACAGTAGTTGCTCCATTGCTCGCCATGATACTCGCAGATGGAAAGTCACTTGTGACTCAAGTGGTGCCCCATGCACTACTTGATTTCTCACGAGGGGTGATGCGAGAGAAATTTGCAGCAGGTTAGTGTTATTATGTGTTCCATTGGTCCATACCCCTGTGTACTTCTACTAATACCATGTTCCCTTTCATTAAGTTGTGCGCAAGCCAGTGTTCACTTTCTCATTCAGCAGGGCTACTCCAATTACTCGTGATTTGTACTTGAAATTGTGCAAAGCCAGGGACAGCAAGGCTATCATATGTGCGACACCAACCAGTATCAAGTCATTCATGTTAAAGTTTGTTGAAATGATGAGAAATTTGGATCAAAGTCAGGACGCGAAAACATGCCACCCGAGGGAGAAATGTTTTTGTCGCGAATTGCCAGAAGATTCCGTGAGATGAGTGTTGTAACAGAGTTGAATGTAAACCCCGAAGATGTCTACTATTGCACTGAGATTCTGAGTGAGTGATGGTTTTTTTTGTCTCCCTTACATTTTAGCCAGAAAAAAAGCTAATACGTTACCTACATTTGCACTGCAGAGCTGTTTAAAGAGGGGGTCTTGCTTCTGGATGAAGTTGATTTGATTCTTCACCCACTTAAAAGTGAACTGAATTGGCCTATTGGTGACAAACACCCTATTGACTACACCAGGAGTAAGAAATTTGGTATCGGACTTCGATGGGATTTGCAGTGGCACATGCTGGTTAGTTTAATCTTGGCTATGTTTCCCTCTGTAGTCCCTCATGATCTTATTGTCTTTCTATTCACACAACTCAGGACGCAATTTTTTATGCGTCCACCAAGAAGATGTCTGTAGACTTTAGTGATAGCAGAGAGGCACTATCTATCCTTGATGGCGTTTCTTCTGCAATTCAACGTGGTGTTGGAGAAAATAAGCTGCAACACACACCCCACATTGTTGTGTTGGATAAAGATTTTTACAATACTCAACTCAAGCCTTTGCTTGTCCGCTGGCAGCTATTGTATCTCAGATCTAAGCGCTTGCCCAACATTGAAGACAAGCACCTACTATCCTACATGACAAATGGTCCATTGAAAGATCGTCAAGCTGCATCAGCAGTTTCCGTTGCGTTGGACGATGAATACATGAAGATGCTCAACCTCTCCCATGATTTGATCAACAATTTCATTCCCCATGTCCTTTCAAAGATCAACAGAGTTTCATTTGGGCTTTTATCAAAGAGTGATTTAAGGATTGCTGAAGAGACTGATCCAAATATGTCAATGGCTAGAAGACTTGCAGCCGTTCCATTTGTTGGAAAGGATGTACCCTCAAGAGCTTCCCAGTTTTCTCATCCTGACATTGTTATTGGATTGACAACCCTAGCTTACCGTTATGAGGGTATCAGAATGACTGATTTTAAGTCAGCTCTCCAAGAGCTTCGTGACATGTTGGATGGTGAATTTGGACCATATCATAAAAGACCCTCAGCATTAAGGTGGGTGTCGTGGGTTGAGGCAGCTGGGGGCAAAGTTAGAGGGCCCAAGAAGTCAGAAAGTACCGTGTCCAATGAGTCTGGTGATGAAGAGGCCGAGTTTTTCTCTGCCCCTGCCTACGTTGGTATCAGACCCACGGATGATATATGGCCACTCCATCTTTTGGACTTGAGTGATGACAATCATTTGGAAATCACATACAACTTGCTCAAGCATAGCCCTCTCCTCCTCAAGTTCTATCTTGATACATTTGTTTTCCCATTAGTCCTTGAGCACCACGGAGAGAAGATTGCAGTAAGTTTTTCGTTTGGTAATGGCACAACGTGTCACTCTGTTGTTGTCTCAACTCCACAATTCTTTCATCTTTAGGCTTCTGGTCAAGATCTTGGCGGTGATATGCTGTTCTCTCGTAGGGTTGGTTTCAGTGGAACTCCTTCAGATCTCTTGCCAGAAGAGCTTGGACAATGCTTCTACGATGAGGGTGTAGATGGAAAGATTTATCACTACTTGACATCCGAATCAATCATGTCAAGCAGAGTCCTTGGAACTGATTGGACAGTGACTAAAATTCTTGATGGTGCGTACCTTACCTAAATTATCAATTTGTTACAATTTGTCTCTCATTCTCTCCATATCTGACAATCTGCATTCTACAATCATGACCACATCAGACATTATCAAAAACGATCCACCTTTCCACGTGCTGATTGATACTGGTGCCCTAATTACAGGAATGAGCAATTATGAAGTGGCCAAATATATGCTAACTCATGGACTTTCTCAAGACTTTGATGGAGTTGTCTTCTTGGATCATCGGGACAGGAAGATGGTTTTGATGCGGTAGGTACTAACTTGTCGAATGAGTGTCAGCCAACTTTCCCATCTTGCTCAAATTTGTCACTGCCTCTATCTTTGTCACAGACACGGAATGCACGTTGTCCGACTAGCCCAAGCAGGAATCCCAGTGCATCGTCGTTTCTCTTTCTATGACCAAATTCACACAACAGGAATGGATATTCACCAGTGTATTGATGCAAGGGCTGTCATTACCCTTGGCAAAGACATGACTTTCCGTGACTATGCACAGGGGGCATTTAGAATGAGAGGTATTGGCCAGGGACAGACACTTGAAATATTTATAATCCCAGAGGTAATGGAACGTATTGCAAAGCACCAAAAACTACTGTCAGGCTCTTTGCATGCCCGTCAGACTCCTGCTCCAGAAAGTGATAGCTTGCTTTCGTTGGGACCCATACAGCCACACATTTCAGGTAATCAGTTACTTGTCCATGTTACATCCTGGCTGACACTGAATGGAATGAAGTCAGAAAATATGCAGTTCCGGTGAGTACCCACCTTTTAGATGTATCATTCTTGCTATGTCTATATGACTCATACCTTACTAATTATGTATTGCACAGGCTACTCTGTCATCAATCTGTGGAGAATGTGATTCGAAAGAGAGCCTTTTTGATACTAAAAACTGCATACAGAGAGCTCACCTCCCATGCCTTTTCAGGGAGAGTGAAAGAAATTGCTGCAGTCGCTGCTGCTGCCAAGGGACACGGAAGCGTTGCTGCAGACCTGAGTGCATTATTTGATGGATCTCGAAAATTATTTAATGATGATATAGCTGCCATTCAGCATGTTCTTCAAGGCAATGCTCAAACCTCTATCGGCATCGGCAAGTTACAGAGATGCTTGGACGTGATGACTGAGAGATTGGACTTCAACATTCAAAACAATATCCCTGAACCAAGGCCCCTATCTGAAACCTTGAGTAACACCGTGAAAAGAACACGTGAATTCATCACGAATGATTATGACAAGGCTGTTGTTGATAAAATCATCATGGTATTGGTCAACTCTGAAACTATCGCAAAGAAGGGTGTCGTTGTTAGTGCTGATGATGGAGCAGATGATGCAGAAGGAGATCATGTCATGCAGCGAGAAGAAGTATCTGAGGAAGAAGTACTACAGGAGCAAGAAGAGGAAGAGTGAGTTTCTGTTGTAGACTATCATTTCTCTCTTTATATTAAGCTGCTTCATTAACAATCTTTCGTTATGTTTTTACGTGACTTGCAGGGAAGAAGAAGAGGAAGAGTGAGCATTTGCACTCAAATGATTTGTTGATTTATTTCTTCATTTATCTCACGATTGCGTTTAACTTGGGTAATTTTTGCAGGGAAGAAGAAGAAGAGGAAGAAGAGGTTGTGCATGAGATGGCTAAGAAAAAGAAATACTCAAGAGATGGAGAGAATCCGACTCCGTGGCTTGTTGCTTCTTTATCTGTGCCACGGCGAGACAGGCAGATTCATAAGCAGTCACTTAACGGACCATCATGGGAAAAGCAATTCTTCCAGTCGTCAGATTTTAGCGTCAAGAACAGTCTCTTTGGCAAGGGTGTTAGTATGAAATTCCCTGACTATCTTTACATGTCTAACAACTACTATGAAAAGGGCTGGGGCCTTAAGACACATAGACGGCTAAAAAATGTCATCATAATTATGGAGTTCTGTCCATCAAAATCAATGCTTGAAGAAGTCCCCGCATCTGGGAAATCCTTTGCTGTGATGCACGACAAGATACTGAAAAGAGCATTTGCTACAGCGGATGGACGAATTGCAGATCGCATCAAGGTGTCTGAACTGAAAGAGGTACTCAGGGCAGTTGATATTATTGGCGATGATGAAAGTGAAAAGGAAAAGTTTTTGTCAACTATGAACCTTGATCCAAATGGGACAGTGTCATTTGATGAGTTGACACAAAGTAAGCACCCTGCTATTGGACATCATGCTCAATCTGGTTATGTATGATTTATGGCCCATTCTAACCTATTGACTTGTTTCATAAAAACACAGTGCTCAACCGCAAGATCCAGTACAAAGTCCAAGCAGGACGGTACTATGTGGCTCTATCTTTAGCTGAGGCACAATGTATGCGGCTGGCCATTCATGGTCAGTATAAGGTGCCTTTTGTTGCTGGTACTGATGCTATTGTTGCCTTGCGCACAGAAAGAACAATGCTAGATTGCAGTGCAGGATTTGAGGATGCCAAGACATATCAATTCACAACGGCTCAAGCATGCTACAGATACATTGACAGTGCGGTTAGTTTTGCACCGAAAGAAGTAAATGTACTACTCCAGGCTTTGCAAGATGCCAGTCCGGATGACTGTTCAAAATATTTCCTGGAGGTCAGAAGCAATCGTCGAAGAAAACAAACAGACCCAAATGCAACTCCCCTCAAGAAGGTGTTTTCACTCCAAGATGAGAACAATGCACTCCAATATCGCATTGCTGTGGGTAGAATGACAGCTCTACTGAAGTCAAGGGGTATGTATGCTCGCGATGCTTTTGCTGCCTTTGATCAAAACCGTGATGGTATGCTTTCGGGAAGCGAGCTCCAGGTAAGTCTACAATCTGGCATGTTTTGCCCTCTCTGCAGTCTAGCATTCCGACGCTAACTTGCAATCCTTGTTCCACACTCCTCCAGGCTGGTCTTGAATGGCTTGGACTGAAGATGGATACAATGCTGCTTCGACAGTTCATGCGAGAGCTTGACAAAGACAGGGATGGACTGATCAATCTAGACGAATGGAAACAGGCAGTTGGCTGGGAAGAAAAGGACGGGGAAGCTGGTGTAGGCAATTTTAGTGGCACTCCCCTGCCTCCTCCACCGAAGGGAGCAACTCATCAACACAAGCTTGCTATACCTGCACCTGTTCTCGCCGGAATTAAGATCAAGGTCAAGAGAGTGAATAGATTTCAGCAAATCTGGACAAGCCAAGGCAGTATGAGCAGGGTCAAAGGCAGTAAGTAATGGTTGAGATTTGTATTGTCAGTTTGGATGTTGATTTTACTCTAACAATATTCCCTCCATTTTTCTTAGGTGTCTGGGAACCTCTTGGTAAGTGCAGATTTTGCTCGATCTGTGATGTTCTCTTAATACTTTTCATCGTTTAATTGTACCCGCTTCACCTTTGTCTATTACCTTAAAGATCACAAATCTACATTCAAGTCAAACAAAGCCTATGTATACTTGGGACATTATGCTGGAACTGGTTTTGAGAATCCCAACAGAGATGGTGCTCCCAGGTTTACATTGGAGATCACTGACACCACTGGTTCCTGGGTTGGCGGCAGTAGTTGGCTGCCTTTTGTCCTTGATCGTTATCTCCCGCGACCTGCACGCTTCCGCCTTGTATGGAGTATCACCACTGGGGCAAATCCTTTTTATGCCTGGGAACCTGTTCCACCTAGTGATGACTTTGTTGCCCTAGGATGTATAGGCACTAAGACAGACAAACCTCCTGATGTCCGCATGATGAGATGTATTTGCAAGCATTGGTGCACGGAAAGCAAAATTGTGAAGAGTATTTGGAATGATAGTGGATCTGGTGGCAGAGAAGGGAGCATTTGGCTCTACAACTCTCTAAATCTGATTGGTTTTGTAAATGGGCATGACCCCCCAAGACGCAGTCCCTACGATCTTAAAAACCACCGCTTTTTCCTACGGGAGTATTCTTGTATCAAGACAAATGGTGTTGCTCCTGCGCAAAAGTGAATTTTAGAGAAGAATAAGTAATATCTATGTTTAGAAAGAAGCATTTGAAAACACAGTGATATCCATTTCTCTGTTGCTATACTTCTTGCAGAGCATTTCAGAGCTGAGACTAACTTAACAGTTACTCAGAAAAGGCTTAGTTCTATGAGATAAAATGAAGCGATTGATCTTTCATTTGTGTGTGCAATAAGGAGGATCCAATGGCTGTGATGTTGCACAAAGATGAGGGAAATGCAATTGATTTATCTCCAATTAGGGTTAGGGTCCTAACCCCTAGATTAATTATTCTAAATAGATGAAGTGCATGCTTAGATCACAATTAATAAGTTTATCAATCTAGTTTATGGGTGAGCTTGGATGGTGCCTATATCATTGGTTTGGTTCGGTCTTTTGACCATTGGTGAGTGTGAGTATGTTCCAAAGGCATCTTAGATATTTGCAAGCTATTAAGTAGATCTTATTTGCAAGTGCAACGAGATATATCTAGTGCACCCTTGCTGCAGAGTTGATCACATTGTTTGTTATTTTTTCTATTTTCTATCTCAAAGCTTCACCACTTTCCAAGGTGTTTGAAATGTAGGGTATAATATTTGATGGTCTACACTGTGTTGAGCCCGGTAGCAGGTGTCCTCAGAAGCAAGTGTTAGATCATTCAAGATGAGAATGGTAATATGAGGTACACCAGATTTAGTATTCATGTCTACCTGCTCTCAGAGTCGTTAGAAACATGTCTGTTTGGTATTCTAATTAGTCATTGCTTGAACTGTAGGAGATTATTTTTTATCAACAATCTATTCCCTATTCATTACTAGATTGGCCATCAAAAATGTCTAGAACCAACCCATAACCACAACAACTCAAAATACTTTTGGGTGATGTTTGGTTCCGCAGTCAACCTTGTTGAGCTATCCTCGAGCAAATAGAATTTTATGTCCATTTTTGTGGCCTTAGGTCGATTTCATAAGAGCACAAACCTGTGCAAAACTCCAGTATTTTAAGTACCTCTACATAAATAAAATTCAAAATGTTTTTTTGCCCCTCGGTGTAGCCTCCCAATAATAAAGAGTAGACAGATATTCTAACCTTGTTACTCTATTGTGGTTGGTTTGAAATCAATATTTAGAATACTGATTCAAAACCCCCTTGTCTGATCCTAATCAGCAATTGTGATTGTGCTTCTAAGCACATTGTTAACTGGGATCCATCCATTATAACAAGGCAATCCACCACAATCTTTCTATGATTGAGATTGAGTCAATATGCTCCGATTCCATTTCCCCTCCCAACATGAGCCTGCCGGCAGCCTAACCCCAACATTCGTAAAGGATTGTTGTATCCTTTGATACTGATGATTGGACCTGTGCAAAATAGAGTGTTTCTTGCACCGAAATTTGTTAGATTTCAATTGACAAATAATTCTAATTGAATCTTTTCTTCAAAGCAATGTGACATTTGTTTTCGTTCGCTTTCTTGACAATTGTATGTTGTCAGGCTACTTGAAAAAATGTGCTGAACATCAATCAGTCAAAAAGAAGAATGATGCCGGTCTGCTTTTCAAGTCAAGTATGTCAGAGTGCGAAGCTCGTACCTCGAGCGTGCAGTTCGGAGAACGTGATGGAAC
>JALLAY010000210.1:0-18833 GCA_036939635.1 Cyclotella baltica | reverse complement strand
GCACGTTGCAGTGCCCATGCTCACGCTTGTAATTGCAGAGCTCATTGTAGCGAGTCTCCCACTTAGCATCTTTAAGCTTGTTAATACAAAAAGTAACAGTAAGTATGTCAAATGTTAAGAAGCATGAGACAAAACCAATGAAGAGAAACATCATTCAATACACACCTGAATACGTCCTTTCAATCTTTCGTTGCGCATAGGTATTTCTGCAGGTTTTTTAACTGATTGGTCAGAAGTGAGAGAGGATGAACGAGGTCTGGGATATTCGGTGACCTTTCTCTCAGCTATCATGGCATCCTTTGACAGCTCCTATTATTTGACATCATAAGAATAATTACTAAATTGAATTTTAGCACGTGACAATAGTACAAGAAATCAAGTCAATACTCACATCTTCTTGTGTATGTCCTTCTACAGAAGTCTTGCTGCACTGTGGGGAGTATCCAGCCTTTTCCTTGGCCATGGCAGCAGGTATATTGTCAATTCGAGACTTACAATTGTCTTCAAGTTCCTCCATCCCATCATCCCTTTCGTCCAATGATTCTTTTAGCCCATTGTCTGCTATTGCTGTTTCCGATTTGTTCAGTGTCTTGTTTCTTTCATGTCGAGCCCTGTCATTAACCTTTAACAAATCGTCCCTCTCACATTCCAACTCACGAATTGTGTCATCTCTACTTTTTATTTCCTCCATTAATTTATTTAACAATTCGTATGCTTCATTCCTTTGCACAGTAAGAATTTTAATTTTTTCATGGCATTGGCTCAAAGTCAGATTATTCAGATTCATTTGCTCATCCTCATCTGCATTCGTCTGATCCTCATCAAAGTCTTCTTTACTGGAGGTGTGCTCCGACTCGGACATTGTGTCTAGAAGCAAGGGAAGGGACAGGGGTGTAATAGTCTGTAATGGTACAGGCAGTCAAAAAAACGTCTCATGCACGAGGAACGGGGGAGTGCGTTGTTCTGTGGGTTGGCGGTTTCATGGCGTTTTGGTTAGGCGTTACCGTTGTGCCCCTGGTAGGTATGTTGGAAAAGTAAACTATTAACCAATGCACGAGCTTTTGTTATCAATGATGACATGATAATGACGTCATTAATGTCCTTTTCCCTAAGCAGATGAGAATCATGTGCGCAATATCGGCGATGATCTGTATGCAAATTTCAACAAAATACACAATCCTACGATATTTAACGGTGACGATGATTGACGATTGACTTTTGACATTGAAGATCCGAGCCATCCCGATCCCGACCCCGACACCTCCACCTACCCCTCTCAATCTCAAACCCCTTGATCTCTGACTGATTAAACTCTACCGTACATACCCTCTGGTCTCCAGATCAAGTCGGTGTCAGCTATTAAATCATAGCAGAAATAGAAACTTTCAGCAATCTCGTCAATCAATCACGAGATGACATGAACTTAGATATTAAATGAACGAATCATATTCATACAGACTGATCCCATCCACGTCTCTTAACGGCATAGCAAAGTCAGAATTCATTCTGTCCTGCAATTTTGATCGGCTGGCCAATAAATATCCAGAATTTGACAACACTCGAAAGTTGTCATCACGCCATAACAAAGACATCTCCACGCATTCAGCATTCATTCCATCAACTGAATTCAACAAAGCATTAACTCGATGTCTCCTACGTCATCATTTTGATTTGCACCTACCATCGTTGCCAGAGGGAAGATTGTGTCCTCCCGTCCCAAATAGGGCTAATTACGTCAGGTGGTTGAGAGAATTGATCTCTTCCAGTGCAAATGATTTAGAAAGATTTTCCAGACGTCACAATTGCAAAATAGATGAAGAGAATGACCAAGATAGGCCGAAAAATATCGCACATGATGAAAATGAGAAGAAGAAAACGTGGCAGTTTCAAGGGATTGACATTGGAACTGGTGTTAGTGCCATCTATCCACTGCTTTTAAGTACAGAATTGTTTGCTCAGAGTCATGTCTTTCCAGACAGAAGCAAAATCGAACACATAGCAGACGAATCAATATACAAAACTGCACCTGAACTGGAGCAGCAAGCTCGGCATAACTGTGGCAAGTGGATTTTTTTGGCTACTGATATTGATCCCATAGCAGTGGAGTCAGCACGCAGCAATGTTGAAGCAAACAATCTCGAGAATCAAATCTGTGTAGTTCAAGTGGAAAGTAATCCCAATCAACACAAATATGCAGATATGACTGGGCAAGATTCAACCAGATCTGTCAATGGTCCATTGTTTGCCGCCATGTCAGAGGCAAGGTGTAACCCCATGTTTAGAACATCTCAACTAAATTCTTCAAATGTCTCCCACAATACAACAAATCTACGTGCAACAGACAATCTTTCTACCTATCCAAGATTTGACTTTGTCATGACAAACCCACCATTTTACTCAACCGAGGAAGAAGCAACAGCACTACGTTCAGGAGACAAACGGAAAAGAACAGAAATGTCTTCCAATGAATCAATCTATTGCAAATCTACCGCCTTTGACTACAGTGACACCAAACATGCACAAAACGAAGGAGGTGACATTGGATTCATAATGGACATTATGAAAGACAGTCAATTCTTTCGCCATCATGTCACATGGTACACTTCACTAGTTGCCAAACGCTCCTCTCTCGACACAATTCATGGACACCTTCAAACGCTGGATGGAGTTTGGGGCAACCGTGGTCAAATCCGTACAATTGAGTTTCGACAGGGCAGCAGCAGCTTTTTTGGTCAAAGTAATGAGAAAAATGATGACCCTATGCGATGCAGTCCGAGAGTGAGATGGGGTATAGGTTGGACATATGAACGTGCTGTGGCGAGATGTGATGTTTGCAGAGTCACCAGTGGAATGATGTGTTTTAGTGTTTTTCTGCATATCATTGATAGTGAACGGAAAAGTGTTGAGAGCTGCCAAGATGATTCAGCTGTTTATTGTGAGGAGGTTGCATCTCGATTGTCAGCTTACTTTGACTCCTTTAGACAACTCGATTTGAGATCGAACTTGCAAAAGAAGAATGGATTGCAGTACGTGACTGTGATAGAGGAGCGTTTTGCAAATCCTACAATGCAAACCAGTGGAAATCACGAAGACGACAATGACAATCTGCCTCATGAGGGTCATTTCATTATTGATACATTTGTTGAAGTGGCATCTAGTAGCAATGAGACACGGAGTGAAGAGAAAGGCGTGGAAATAAAAGTGAAGCTTGATATGTTTGCTCACACAAAACGTGGAGTTGTTCTGATTGATAAAATCCGTGGCCCAATGCCAGGTGAAATTGGACGAACTAATAGAAGGTGGCGACGTTTGAAGAAGAAGTAATGTGTAATCAGAACTGTGACAAATGTTTAATATGATTTTTTAACTACTCTTACCAGATGCTAGTTAATTTATTTAAGGTATAGCCGTCAAGAGGCCAGTGTTCAGTTAATGCATCATGTGTGCATTGTAGAATACTAAATACAAATATTAAGTCTTATTTTCATTCAGCGTGGTCTAATAAGTAATTGTAAACTTTGTTCAATAATTTAATTAACTTTTAAGAATGGATATCATAGTCTCGAAGTAACCGGCTCGCTCGGGTCCACCATCAATGGGACCGGAGTCACAAGGAGGATCATGGCAACCTGTGAAAAACATTTCGATAAATGAAATGTAAGCTTAGTCACTCAAGCGGGACTATATTCAACTAACAAAACATACCTCTATTAACAATTCCTGATACTGCATCAATGAACGCTGGATCAACCATTCCACCATCTACAAAAGCGTGGAGCTCATTTACATACTTCCAGCCTCTAACATTATAACTCTGGAGAGACTCCATCCAGTAGAACATACCCGCTATCCATTTTAATTCCTTGTATTTACTGCTTGAGCAGATTGCTTCAGGGTTCTTGCAGAAATCAATGTCGGGGTATACAGAGCCACGGCCTTCTTTGGCAGCTCGAGATCCAAGGTAGTAGTTCAATTTCCCGAAGTTGCTGCGAGAAGTAAAAACAAGTGTCATGAGATGTTGCAATCAGAATATTATGCAAGTACCCATCTGAACTTACCAAACCCCTGTAGTTTGGATTACGCCTCGGCCCCACCAACAGCAGCCTTCTACATCAGTCCTATTTGCACTATTTGATGACTTAATTGTGTTGTCAAACCTACCAGCTCTTTGGTTGGGGTAGTCATGGCAATATCTCGGTGGGTCCTCCCATGGAAAATGACATTGGTGCTGCCAGTCTGTTATGGATGCGCATTGCTTCAACGTTAGTTATGGAGATGGGAAAACAGCTCAGCCGCAATATTATTCTTACCCCAGAATCCAGTGAAGTCGTCCTCGTGTTTCTTGGGTGCACAGAACAATGGTGCTGAAGAGGATATGGACAATTTCAGTCAAACCTGAGGGTTCATAAGAAGATAGTCAGCATCTCAAGGAGCTACCACATACCTGGGGCACCGTACCAATTAGCTCTCGTCACAGCCTTGATTCTCATATTTGGATCGACTGGGCACTCCATGTGTCGTTCACTTGCGTGACACTTGTAATCCTGGTAGCTCTGGCCTAGCTGACCACAAGCATTTGACTTTAAGAGTAAAAAGGAGCATCAGTTGGAATTATTGCATTGTTCATGATAAATGCAGTAAGGTTTACATACCAATGGATATCTGCCATCTATAATATCATAGGAATTCTAACGAAGAAAAGAAGTGCAAGTGATTCATAAGATACAAGATCAAAAAGGTCATGATAAAAGCACGAAACAAAACACTCACCTCATCACAAGCATTATACTTAATAGTCTCCTTCCTACTTTGCGCCAAAAACGCTGCAATATTCACCAAGCCATACATTGGTCCATTGCCATACTCGCTATTCCCAAGATAAAAGGTCATACCAGCTGCACCCTTGGTACTCATAATGCCCAAACCATCCACCAATGCCGAGAAAGTATAAACTGATGGAACATTACCCAATATTGGATCGTTGTACATGAGCATATCCTGAGTAATGTTTCTTTGGTTAGATTTGAGTAGTTGCAGTGTCTTGACTACGGCCTGTGTCGGTGATGCTGGGAGTGGTCTGGGTGTGGGTGCCGGTGTTGGAGCAGGTGTTTTTGGTTTGCTGTTGGATACCGTGTTTTTGGCTGGACGTGGTTTGTTCTGTTTGAGTGCAGTAGGAGCTAATGGTCTGCTCTGTTTGAATGAATTTGGGGTCACAAGTTTCTTTTGTTTGGGTGTGGTGGGTGTTAAAGGTCTGGCTTGTTTGATTGCATTGGGTGCTACGGGGTTGTTGGGTCTGAATGCATTGGGAACTGTAAGCTTGTGACCCGCCACATTGCTTGGTTGGGGTTTCTTCTTCATTGCTTGAGTCTTTGTCACCATGACTTTCTTCACTCCTGTTTGATTTATATTAACTTTTGTAGTCTGGGGCTGAAGCACCTTCTTTACCACTTGCTTTTTCACTACAACTTTCTTCTTTACTCGTTTGTTTAGGTTGTTATTGGCAGTCATGGGCTTGGGTTTTATATTTAGTGGTTGGCTTTTTACCACCATAACTTTCTTTTGTACTGGCGTGGTACGACTGGGTGCCTTCTTTGTCACCTTCTTTTGCTTAACATTCAAGTTTTTGCTAGATTGGGACTCGCTGCCCTTCCATGCGGTTAAGCCAGTTCTAGTATAGCCTGCTGGAGCCAAAGCCTGATGCTGAAAGTCAAGTACAAGCTTTGGGGCATATCTCCCTCCTTTGTAGGCAGTAGCTGCAAAAGATCCATGATGCTGTTCTGCTGCACTAATGCCAATATTAAGATCTATTAGCTGTGAAGTGTGCTTGATATTTGACAGCATGGAAGTTAGGTCTACCTCCACCCAACATGGAATTGAATCGCAGCTTGAACTATCAATTAATGCTGATTCCAGAAAATGGTCAGAAGCGTGCACTATAACATGACTAGCTGTCAAATCGCCTTCCAATGCATACATTTTCAATACTGCACTCGACAAATGCTCCATTTCTCGAGCATAGGATAGGTCGAATGATAAAACTGATTCAACGTAATTCGAGCCGTCTGCTGAATACTTAAGCTCGTCCTGAGCAGCGGCCGCGGACTCTTCGTCACCAGAGTGATGAATCGTTTCATGCGATGTTTCTAATATCAGCGTTTGAGCTTGGACTTGGATGAAGAATATAAATGCCCATGCTAGTGTGCGAGCTCTGATCGATGAGGCCATTCTCGATGGTCTGTTTTTTTTTATTTAGGCAAAATACTAAAACGACAGTTTGCGTCGGTTGACTTGCACCTTGCAGTTAGCTCTTAGCTCAAAATGGATTATGACCGAAACCTTGCTTTATCGAGAGGCTCTGTGGCTGTGGCTGGCGACCACTGTTACAACTTACTTGACTGTTGCTTGCTCGAGGTGTCGAGGTTGCTCGTTCATTGCAAGGTTTCGAAGTCTCTCAAACCGCCTCATCCAATCTCCATCGTTAATTCTAGTGGTCATTTTATTATTAAATAATTCATGATTCAACAGCCCCTTATTAATCCCTTTAAGATTGTAATACACACTCCAATAACGAATATCACCTCAAAAATCGATTCCAAGGTTAAGCCCTCGTCAATTGGACCCACCCTTCACAAGCGACTCTGTTGTCATTGCGCCTTCAGCGCAAATTGGACCAGACTTTGCATCTCCTCCCGACTCCCCGATTTGACACCAAAAGAGGACGCGAGGCTTTTGCGAACACTGAAGAACACACGAGAATCGATCACGTTTATCACGTGATTTTATGCACAAACCAACATCTCATACATCGCCTAGACAGACTCATCGCTATCCTGTTAGCTGTCATCAGAAGCAACTACCTTAGTGGCTAAGAAAGAAGATAAGAAGGTGAGGCGACGTAGCGAATGAAAGCTCCTTCCATGTTGTCAACTTGCAATGATTCAACGATGCAAAAGTTCTTATCGTAATTTATAATTTGAATGGGTAGGACGTTTAAGATTTGATTGAGGCCACACCACTCTCAATTCAAAGGAGGTTGCGTATCTTCAGATCGTGTCGGTTGGTTTAGAACAGCAGTTGTTGGATGCTGTATTCTTCCTCGTTTGGTTTGTCTCTTGTCTCGTACAAGTTGAAGTACTTACAAATCATACCATTTTAGTTTAATCAATTAGTGACTAATTAGTTAATTATTATAGATGTGATGCTCATGATCTTACAAGCTTGCTTTAGAGTCAATGGATAGCTCACATGTGATTTCTTCTGTGCCATTTTCTACCTTTCTCCTGCAGTTAATTAATCGACTGTCTTTCGATTTCTGTGAATTCAACACTACTTTTCTACTCAAGAAACCAGAAACGCATAAAACTGGAATGGTGTTTGATTCTTGGGTGACGAATTCAAAAAATGGACGGCGCGGCGAGATCACTGCATTTTCATTTTGTTTGTTCGAGTTGGTATGTCTGAATGGATAGTTGTATTGGAGAAGGATTTGGGCAAATCAATACTGCAAGATCGTGGTCCACTCTTGCTACCATTGTATCAAAACTCAATAAAGTACTCTCAAAAGAGCATCATGTCGATGAACAGAGTCTGAGTGTGTTTCTTAGATCCATTGACAAAGATACGCTTCCACGTCATGGCGTTTTCATTTGGATGGATAAAGGAATCTGTCTCGTTTGTGTAAATGCTTCTTATGCACGAGCAAGAAAGACAGATCAAAGTGAAGATTGTACATGTCAAGGGCAACTTCAGGAACCGTCCAACAATTTCTCATCGCACGCCTACAATGGAGGACGGCATGCTTGCACTGCGTCATTGCACAAAGGAACATGTCCATTGTGGCGCCCTCCAGAGTCTGGTCATTTGCACAGCTGGCGAAGGGATTATTCCAACACATCCCAACATACACACAAGTAATAGCTACAAGAACTTTGGACAAGTTCTTTCGATGAATGTAAGGTAGTGTCAATTGCACTTAAATGCCTCTGAATTCATTTGACGATTTAATGGTGATGTTGTTCNTGTTATGTTTTGGTATTTGAATGAGAAGAAGAGAGAAGAGTTGAGTCATAATCTGAGAGGGCGAGTGAAGTGTATTAAATAAGAAATAACGAGAACTAAGTAAATTGAATGAGTGATGACGTCAACTTGTTAAGTAGATTAGTGGAGTAAAAGGTATCTTATCTTAACATTGGACACCTCAACGGCAGAAGGAGTTCTGAGACTTCCAACAACATGTCCATTGTGGCGCCCTCCAGAGTCTGGTCATTTGCACAGCTGGCAAAGGGATTATTCCAACACATCTCAACATACACACAAGTAGTAGCTACAAGAACTTTGGACAAGTTCTTTCGATGAATGTAGTGTCAATTGCACTTGAATGCCTCTGAATTCATTTGACGATTTAATGGTGATGTTGTTCCAGTTGTGGAATCGCCTTGTATTCCATTTAAGCCCATACACTCTGGTGGCCCTTCTTCTGTTCAAATTGATGAGATAAATGAGCAATAAATTCTGAGGAAAACATAACAAACAGAGTCATACCTTGTTTCTATATGGACCAGAGGGCATGGCTGCGTTCGTTGGCATTGATGGTTGGTGACACTGTGGTCTGAGTACTGGTATTGTATTGGATGCTGATTCTCTTTACTGCTACAAAACTTGCTGAGTGCTGTGTGAGGCAACATGCCCAACTTCGACAGGACCGTCACCCAAACTTGTAACAGTCTGGCACAACAAAACCAAAACGAGTGATTGTTTTTTTGCTTTAATAACAAAAAAGGTTATTGCTCAAGTCAAATGTTAACTGTGATCTATTTCAGTGCAGGCCGAAAGTTTTGGTTTGACTCACAACCTACGAATGAGGTTCAATGTATTCATTTGTCCCAAATTTGGATTGGGCACAATGGATCCACTGTTACTAATCCTGCAATGCAATGATTCTTCCAAGTTTGTATAGCTCGTTTGCAAGCATTGGCTCTGTGGTCATCTGGGCTGACTTGTTGGATGCCCACTAGAATCTTGTCAAGGTGTCAGAGCACACTTACTGATGTACTCTCAGTATTGTAAGTATACCCCACCTACATATTACCACTTACTTATCTTTTAGCACAGCATCACCTCCTGGCACTGGCACAGACTGCATGCTAATCATGATTCCTATGTATAGAAAATAGACACAGTTTAGGTGAAAGCCTTCTTCCCGTCAATGGATAAGGCCTTTCATCAATTTTTATCATCTATTGTATTTTGTGTATGGTATGAGAGTAGGTTATAAACTAACTCAGTTCATTGGAAACAACTGAGCTGTAGTATCTAGTCTCTCTGAGGACAACCATAAGTCTACTGACTAATCTATAATGTGTCCCAGAGATCCTACCAAAGTATATCAACCCCAACGTATTTACAGCATAAAATCGAATTTCCCAGTAGACACTGTCAAACACATCACAGCCACATTTTGCATCGCCAACAACAAATTCACAAGTATCGGGGGCGAATTGACCTAAAACATTGCTAAAACTCCATGGAGAAGAGCGGGATGCAGCCTTGAAAATAACATACTGCTCCTGAAGTGACTTGGGATACTTGTACTCGGTTAATTCAACTACAGCCTATGGAGCCCACATCAATGTACCCTACTTTATACCAGTCAATCAAACGAAACTTCAAACTTTCAAGACTCACCCGTCTTTGGCCCTGAAATTGAACAGGCTCAACCAACCTTTTCAATCGACCCCAGACATACAATATGTACATGAATGTAAATAAAAAAGGAGGGTGCTTTTTGTAAGGCAGTCAAGCCTGAATATGTCCAAGACACCGGGAAATATCTCCAACTCTTGCAACAGCAAGCTGAAATATCTCCAACTCTTGCAACAGCAAGCTTTGCAGCATACTTCATAGGGCTCATGCAAACTTATGGTCAATAAGACCCCATAGTAACTGTCGAGATGCAAGAAGAAATGAAGAAACCTTAGATCCCACATAGCAAAGCATCTCCCGTCTCGTTTAACTTACAGCTCAGAGATGACATCTGATACCCCACAGATGCCATCCAAACAATGAGCGAAGCTCAAATTTTGCTAATCATGGAGTTACTGACTTTGTAAAACAGGACATATGACTGTCAAATATGACTAATGAACCGACCTACCAGACATCAACAGAATTGGACCAATTTCTGCACCTGATGGGTGGAGAAATATCGTCTGTAGAAGACAGCATTCAAGGTAGCAATTAAGTTCGGATATGGAGGAGAGTGAGAGTGATCACAGCAGGAAGAGCAAGAGTAGGAGGTGAAGAAGAGGATTAGGAAGACATCTACAGCATCAATCAAGCAAATGCATTGGTGCCATTTCAGCAAATGGCAGTGGACATGATTAACTCACCCAAGTCAACAACAATAGCAACAACTTATAACTCAACTCTAACAACAGCTCAACATTGACGGCATCACATCAGCAACCACCTCAAAACTATCATAACTACCACAGAATTACAAACCAACAAACAATTTCCAGCAAAACAATAAAAATAAACACGCTTCTATCAAAAGTACTTCTTACAAATGCAGATGTCAAGGCCAAAGGAGCAGAAGAGGAGGTGACCAAGGATATCAAGGCTATAAGATAGGTCGTGGTTTCAATAATTACGGAGGTTGAAACCAAGTCAATTAAAAGTCTATTGGCAGCTGTTATCCAATATATAAATAACATTTAATTTTGGTTGACACCCTTTTTCCTTCAAGTAGGTGTATACTTTCAAATTCACCTTGCATATTATGTTTGTCAGCCAATGATATGATTGCATGCACAAGCATTGAAATGAACCTGTACTTGTATGCCGAAAAAGTGTTAATCGTATTATCCAAAAGACATAGCTGGAAAATGACCAATTTGGTCCAAGTAAATTGTTCCTCTGCATTGTTATGTTCTGCAATAGTGGCCCCTAAAAAATCCACTGCTGCATTTTCATCTATCACCAGTTGGAAACCCTTTTCTTCAATTTGCTTCATTAGTTTGGTTATGGATTGAATTCCTTTACCTTTACGAGTTTGGTTAATGTGTCCCTTCTGTTGCGATAAAGATTGTCAAGTGCGTTTGTACTAGTTTCAAAGTCAATTAGGTAAAACCGGTGAGTTGTTTTTTATCAATAGCATTGCATAATACACCCACATGATATTTGTTTTCCATCTTGGATGTACCAAAGAAAATATCTTTGATGGTATTGTTTTGAATGAATCTGATGTGCCGTCTGTTCATAAATCTCTCTTGTCCTTTCCATTTTGGTTTTGTTTGCTCTTGCATGATACGGTAATATGTTTCCATATTAGTTCTAAAGCTGGTTGAAATATGCACCGTAATCACACTCTAGTGTTACAATGAATTCTGTCACCAGACTGTGCCGTACCTTAGAATCTCCACTATTTTTGGTTAATTCGATGAGAACCTTGCCTGTATTCATCATGTTTTTTGTATCATTCCTTCTGTTTTGAACTCAGTTGTTCCCATTACACAGTGGTGTTGAAGATGGTTTTATGGGTGTCACAACATTTTCCCAAATTATTTGTGGATAGATTGTGTCAGGTAGAAATCGCCACAACATTCCAAATTTCGAGTATTCATTCTTAATAACTTTTTTACACTTGTTAAACTGGCTGATAAGGTTACTGAGTAAGGTTGGATTGCTTGGTCTTCCTGGTAATGCTACAGTGTATCAAATCTCCATCGTAGGTTTTATAGTGTACATTTCCAATGATTTGTATACCATGTTGCTCATGGTGGTTTTGCTGTACAATGTAATTTCTGCAGAGAAATTTTGTATTTGTTGTTACTAAGTTCTATCAAGCAAAACCAGTGGCAAGTATTTTACTTTAGTGAATTGATTGATAAACTTGGTAAACTTATAAACTAATTAAGATGTTGTAGCTACAGAGGCCTGCGTACGGGTTACACCTTCAAGAAATGTGTGGCTTACACGTGCAAGGGTCGGGTAAATAGGTTAATGTTAGGTATTGAGCTTTCACACATGGGCTTACCCAGATTCACATGACTTGTCACTAGAGATCTTACATATTTTTACTATTAGTCTGTTTGAATTAAACCCATTATCATTAAACCAAACACATCAATTCTTTCATAAAATAACTATTTAATTTTTTATGCATTTACTTTCATTCGGCAACAAAGCAATTGACCATCTCACTGCACGTAAAACATACTTTTTATGGGTTCTGTTCTCCCCAGAGCTAAAGAATTTCTTGAAACACCTGTCGTTGGTACCTGTCATGATGTTGGGTGAAGATGTAGGCAAACTTCTGACTGATACTCAGGGAATTGTATGCTTCACATCCAAGCTGATGCCATTTGTAGACATTGTTCTTGCTTTGACCTTCATTGCACTGTACTGGTTTGGCCAGCAGAAATAAATTATTTTGTAGATAGGATCTATTTTTGGAATGCTTTGCATGTCAGTACATGCAACCTTTAGCAAAACTACTTTTGGAATTATCTTTTGTATGGATTTTCAGCAGCATGGAATGAAGAAAGTTCAAAGCTGCGGTGATTAGAAACAATGAATCTATTATTTGATACTACTGGGGGCACCTCTACACATTATTTATTGCACACACCATTCAACATCCAGATCTTCCATTAGACTGGGGCTATCACAAGAGATCACAAGAGAATGAATACTGCTATTATTGTACTATCAGCATGTGCTCTTAACTATTCTACCATCGTCCAATATTTTCAAATCATTGTGATGTCTCTCAAATACTTTGGGATGACTTCTAGCCAAACTCTTGAATGAGTTTTCACCAACGCAGCCCAAAAGGCTATTGTTCTTCCGTCTCCATTGTTTATGCTCGCCTCGAGTCCATGACATGTGATCAGTATTGATTGGTTCCATGACTGCATCAATTTTAGGATTGTAAAATATTGGCAACGAAGTTCTACTGTGTTTACTCGATGAATGACGAAGAACACGATGCGGAGTTGATAGAAAGTATCCATTAGACCAAATCTCTGCCAGTTCACCTACATTGCATATTAGTATGTTGGGTGTTGTGGGTGGAACGTCTATCCATCCACCTTGGACATTTTGAACTTGTAATCCCGAAGAAAGTGAATCTTGGCAAATAAGAGTCATGAAATTGCTATCCGTGTGGGCTCCTACTCCCTGTTGAGGTGCATCATTTGAATTTGTACTATTTGTCACAGGAGGATAGGACACCAATTTCATTGACCAAAAGCTCGGATCAGTGCCATCGCACGGACCAAAAAGGTGTTCTACTTCTTTTGGATCTATGTTAAGAGCAGCACACAATGATTCACGTAATTGATTCGCAACATCCAATACACTTCTGACGTACTGCATAATCACTGGGCAAAGTGTAGGCTGAACTGAATTTGGCCAGGGGTTTGATGACTTTAATCGATGATAAAATGGCGTCTCCCCAGCAGATTGTGGATGCAAATCATGATACTCTGCAGCGTACTCAATCTGTTCTCGTCCATCAATCTTGCCCTCAGTGTTCTCTACCCCCAATGGCATGTAACCTCTAAAAGCTGGGCTATTTTCATAAGAGATTGTCATCTTTTCTTGCAGAGGTCTTTGAAAGAATTGTTGTGTTTCATTTAAAGCTGCTTTGCATATATTCCCCGGAATGTCATGTTGGAGGAGGAAGAATCCGATTTCGTGACTACACGTGTAAATGACGGTTGTTGAGCGTTGAAACGTTATTGAAATTTAGAAGCAAACAAATGAGAACTGCGAGAGCTTTCAGCTTACCAAGCTATGCGGAGATCATCAGCGAATAAGGCGGGATTAATGCGTCGCGATGAAAGGTTGAGGATTGGCAGACTCATGGCAGCAAGGGTTTGTCGGGGCATGAGGCTAGAGAGATCCCAAGCCGCAGGCTGCAAAGTTTGTCGTTCTCCGTCAAGAGGTGATGGGTGATGGCCGTTCAGAGATGGAGGCGGTTGAAGAGGGTGAGGAATTAGGTTTTATTATCTACATAAATGATGGTACGATCACCCAATACCGACAACGGAAAGGTGAAAGGTTTCCGCAGATCACGCGAATATCGCTTTTCGATTATCTCAAAGACAAGGGCTTAATAGTTGAAGGCTCTCCGGGCGCATATAATGGCGAGCTACGTACATTTTGATTTAAAAAGAAGTTGAAAAATCATCTGCATCGCATAGAACAATAAACTCTGGCGTTGTTCATCATCATCCAACATCCAACATTCCCAGCTTCTCTCTAGCTGCCTCGTCTGAACATTTCTTTAACTCATCAATCAATTGTCGTCTCGATAAGCAAACACCTACTAGCCGCAGTCATGACCGATTCCACAGAGGATCCGTCGCAAATTCAAAATAACATGGAGAGTGTTTTGTCTCAACTGTTGGAAGTGGAGGCGTCTCTGCGGAAGAAAGAGAACTCATTGAGAAGCAAGATCGAAGCCGAACATAATGAGTTGGAGAAAATTGCCAGGCGTCGTGATTTTTACAAGGTGCGGCGTTCTTTCTTTGTTTTGGTCAATGCAACTAATTGTAGTAGCATTTTAAACACTCCTTGATTCTCTCTTTTAGAAACTTCAATCAAATATCGGACCTAAGCATGCCGAGGCCATGTCTAAGTTGGAAGTGGCAGAGAAAGCAATGGAAGAAGTCCTGAAAGAAATTGAAAGCATTGAATCACAAACGAAAAAACTTGAAATAGATCTTGCCGATGTCATTGCCCAAAATGAAGCAGACGTGCTGCCGGAGCTGGAACGGTTGAACAAACTGTTGGCAACATCGAAAGAAGAAGTTTTATCCGGAAAGAGAACGTGCTCCAATGACGAACAAAGGATTCTTGAATTGACCAGCCTGTCTCAAACCTATCATGATGAATGTGATGCAATTCGCCGTGCTGTTGATGAGAGGACGGGCGAAATTGAGGCTTTGCCGCGGCCCGAAACATTTACAAAAGATCTGTCAAAGATTGAAGAAGACATGAATAGCATCCGACAAGAAACAGCCGAGGTTGAGTGCAAGAAGAAGCAGGTCATCACTGAAAGTCACTTACAAAGACAGAGGAAGGATGAGCTGGACAAACTCAAGACCTCGGACGAGGAGAAATTGAAGAAAGAATGTGCCAAAATAGAAAGACACCGTCACGAGTGCGACGGCTACACCAAAGAACTTGCAGAAGAACGTGTAAGGCAGCATTCTTTGGCTTCCATCCGAGTCGAAATAGAATTGAACACCGCAGCAGAGGAAGATGGACTCAAGCACAACACAAACTTTCTAAATTCTGTAGATAACCGACAGGTCAATGCCGGAAAGCAATCGCTTGCGAAGAAGAGGCAATTCAATGCCAACATAAAGGAAGTGATCCCAAGAATGAAAGCAAAAGCTGATGAAATCCAGCATCAGCTCACATTACTCCAATCTGAGAAATCATCACTTGAAAAGGAACAAAACGCCTTGAGGACGAAGGTAGATCTCGCGGTGAATCAGTTTCTTGATCAAGAAAATATTGACGAGGGCCTTCAGCGCCAGGTGGACGAAACGATGAAGCTTGTAGCCGACCAAGAATGTGAGGTGGAGAGATGGAGAGCAGAGGAAAAGAAGGCTAGTGTAATCCTCGGTTTTACGCGTGAGAAGCGTTCAGTGGTGAGACGTAAGATTGAACACGCCATGCAAACGAAAGCAGATATCGAGAACTCAATCAGACTGCAACAGCTGATAGATATTGATCTGTCAAAAAAGAACAATGATGCCACCTCAAACAGCAAGGAATTGTCAACCCTCTGTGGAATGATTGAAGATGAAAAGTTGGAAACCACGCGGCTGATAAAAGCTAGCAATGAGACTCTGACTTTGCTCAATAAAAAGTGTAGCGAGCTCCAGGTGGAGCTACGAGCTCTTACTCTGGAAAGGGACCAAAAGAATGACACCTTACAACTGCTACGGAAAGACATTGAGGTCAGCTGTGAAACGAGAGCGTGCAATCGACGCGACAAAAGCATCAGTTGGAACTCATGCCGTGCAAAAATCGACGAGATATCTAACGCAGAAGCACGTGTAGAAAAGTTCAAAGCTACCCTAAATCTCACACGTAAGGAAGTGGAACGAATGGAGCTACAAAATCAACAGATGCTGAAAGCCCGACAATCGATGTCCGACCAACTGGCAGCAAGAAAATCTCAACTGCTTAGTCTATTCAAGAGCAGCAATTCTTACACCGAGACATTGAAGAAGGGAGAGTCTATCTGCTATCAAATGGAAGAGGAGAAGAAAATGATTGAGTTAAAGGTGAGCCATCATTTCATTTGACTCTCAGCTTAATCTGAAATGCCCAGTGATGGTACAACTTACCCCTTCCCCCCACAAGAACAACGACTTGAAACGCAGCATTGACATTCTGAAATCAGATCTTCAGGATCAAGCCACAACCAAAGACAAAATAGAACGAGCCAAGCGAAGCCTTGAGTTGCAGATACTTGAGACGGAACGAATTTCAGCAGCACTAGAATCGCCAAACCAAGATAGAATTCGGACATTGGAAGGTCAGGATCCGAGTGCGAAGGAGCTACAACAAAACATATCAGTCCTTGAATCGCTCGAGCGCAACAACCGCGAAGTTCTACGTAACAAGGCTACGGCTATCAAAGAAATCACCAAACAAAGCGAGGAGTTGAAAGCCAAATCGAATAGTTGGAAGGCCTCCACCCAGCACTATCTGAAGGATATCAATGACTACCAGGGACGCTTGCATGAGCTCCAACGAGTTCTGACTTCTCAAATGAGTGAGCTACGGATGTACGCCTCGCTAGTTGAAAAGCTAAATGTCTCGAAGCAGGAGGTGGAACGCGACATTACACTCCGTGCTAATTTGGAATACAAGCCTCCAGAACCTGAGGTGCTCTCTACCACACCGGTGAAGAAGACACAGCAGTCGCAGGAGCCAAGGCCTACTGCTTATCTACCAGATGGAGACGAGGAAGAAATCATTCGAATTCCTAGACCGTTTGGAGGGATGGCACCTTTCAAGCCAATGCAACCTGGATCTACTATGCGTCATATACGCAAGCCTCAACCTGTGCCCTTGATTCATTCCTAAGTGACCCTCACTGAGGCTCGTCTAGATAACTGCAAAAGCTTTTGTGGGTAGTGGACAGAAGAAGTCTATGAGTGTGCCTCCAACATATGTTTAAAACACAAGTTGTTGCTGACTAACCCATATAAAATACAGTTGACTTACAAACCATGCCGTGCAAAATACCTTAATCAATTCAATTCAAAGTACTCTCTGGCTTCGCACTTCCAGCACACTACTTTGAGTTTAATTTCCCACCACAAGTTTAATCTTGAAACTTCCAAGACTTCTTAAGCGACTGTGACCCGTCTAGATTTTTGCTACAGCTTTTGTGTATGGGTGTGTTAAATAACAAAAGAATGCCATGAGTCTGCATCCAACATATGCTCACAACACAACTTGTTGCTGACTTACTCATATTAAATACAAGAAGGACCATAAAAAGAACCTTATGGTAATGGAAGCCAGTCCAAAGTACGCTCTGGCTTCACACTTCCAACATGAATCAAAGCTCGATCAGTTCGATGCTCTCTTTCATCTTCGGTCAATGATAGCTTTTGCATTTTTCTGAAACGTGGCATTTTCACCAAACAATATAAATACCCTGTCAAAAGATCATGAGCACCTCCATCACAAGTGATGACACTCTCAAACTGCCAACAGAAGTAAAAGTGTCAACTTTCCCTATTTTCGCTCCATCCTTTCTGCTCCATGGCATAAAACTCACGACCCAAAATTCTGTACCCACACTTTGACTTCACCAAACCCTACCACTATCCATCTGATGCCCCCCACTCAATTGATCATCCCTCATATACTCCTTCGCCACCACGATATAATACGCAGTAAATCTAAAATACATTTTCAAATACTCTTTCGCCTCCTCATCATCCACCAACGCCTCATGTTCATCAATAGCACTCTCCATATGCTCCATCCATCTCGCTGCGGCTCGTTCTCCAATGGCATAATTGGCATGACGTCCTACCAACCGAACACCGTATTTACCCCCCTTTTTCGACGTGTACATCTTCTCACCACCGAATGTCTCCACTAAAAATCTGTATTGGTTATCAATCGCCTCGTCTTTAGTACTGGTGGCGAAGATACCCAGAAACCATGGATGGGATGTGTCAGCAAATACTTTATTGTAGAATATTGTGGAGAGAGAATGCATTCCTGATGGACCGCCTATACGTTCTAACAGGGGAGGAGAGAGGGATGTTGAGGCCAAGAGGGATTGATCGTAGGAGACTCCGGAGAGTTTGGTTGCGGCTTCTCGGAGTTCGTGCTTTGACATGAGATGTGTTTGTTGATTGTTAATGTATGTTTAGTTTTGATGCTGAATCTTGAGGATTTAGACCGACACGAGACGAAACGAGACGTAAGAATAAATAATGGCATTCCTGAAGAAGGTGAATGCTTCTCGTTTCTCGTCCCTTCTTGGAGGTATCAGTATCGACAATCGCTCGACGCTCGGGCGGCCGTTGCTTCATGGAAAAAGAAATAGAAATATTAAAGGTAATTATGTTATAATTTAATTTTCTTACCTTTATGTACCAATAAGAAACGTGACTACGTGAAGCACAGCAACCTCCAACAACCACCAACCGCAACCACAACCTCCAACAACCATGACGATGAAGCGCAAGATCCCTCCCACTCCGAACAAACAACGCCTCGCCGCAATTATACTCCTCACAACCCTCCAAACAATCTCATCCTTCACTCTACCCCAC
>JALLAY010000209.1:0-18611 GCA_036939635.1 Cyclotella baltica | reverse complement strand
AAGGGTTGTCAGATGTTGTCAGGGATCATATTTAATTCAATGCATGCAAGAACTCAAAGAAACATCCAAAAAGATTGTTGAGGATCAGCAAGTGCTGCTGTAGAGCAGACACATCTATCATAGGTTGTTTTTAATGAGTAGGTAAAAATATGCCTTAGTATTATGTCTGTCTTGATAGAAACATTCTTTTACATGCAATGCAAATCAAAATAAGCAAGATTGGTAGATGAAACAAAGACGTAGAACATTTAGTGGAGTAGGTCTTCAACATTTTATAATCTTAAATATTACAAGTGCAAACTAATTTGTTGAGAAGCCGCCATGAGAAGCTGCAGAGTAGTTTAGTACTACATACACGGGATACGTATGCCTAAACTGATAAAGTTGGTGCAGATTTGTGATCCTCTCAGTTGGTAGCGTCACATTCTATCCAGGAGTAACCAACAAAAACACCAACCTAGTTGATGTGTCCGTCAAGGGCAAATTTTGGTCTGGAGATTATCGGCTGGGTTAAAATCAATGTTGAAAGCCAACAAAAATCGATGATGCAAAATTGAGAGATATTTGTTAATGTGTAGTTTTAAAATCTATTTATTTGAACTCTGATTGCAAATAGTTGAATTCGTCTAATGTACATTCTTGTCAATGTGGCATTTGAGAGCATGACTAATATTAATATACAGGGTCACAAACAGTTGGTTTGAAAGCTGACTGGCACTGTCCATTTTGTTACATCTGATGTTTCAAAGACTCTGAAAAAATGAACTTGTTCTCAGTCAGCACCAGTACTTTCATTTGAGTGCAGGAAATTAAACAAAGCTGCATGTTTTCTGATGTCACAAAAATGAACTGTGGGTGTTTTTATTCTTGATTTCTTTTGACTTTATTGATGCCAGACATTTTCAATTTGTTGGTTTCATAATTTGTTGATGGTGAGAATACCTTGAGAGAGATAGTGGTGAAGAAATTGGGCAGAAGCGCTTGACATGAAAAGTAGCCCAAAGCAACATTTCCCTCGTATGATATAATGATTGTTGAATTATTACTTGATAACTCTCCGTTGTTTGCTATTAACACTTCGGATTTATTGAATCAACACAGAGCTGAACAATTGGTACTGAAAAGAAAATATAAAGAGAATTGTTCTGTTGAAAAAGAACTGTGCGTATTGAGTCATGATTTGACAAATTTTTACGTGTTTGATAGCAACACTTTCATTTAAATTGATTAAATAAATGCGAAACTGAATGGGTTGGTTTTTACAACAAAAATGAAGTGACAATAGTTCTGTTAACAAATGAAGAGATGTTGTCATTTATCATTGAAATCTAACAAAACATTCTTTGTAAGTGTAGGTGACATGAATTCGTTCTAGCTAGTATTATAATCTTGTATTTTGGATATAATTGTGCAGTCAATTTCATGAATCTCCTGTGCCTAATGTTGGCAACTGAATTGTTGAAGAGGCGTAAGTTGTGGACATACTGAGATCATTTCTCTATACAGAGACAATGATATAAATAAAGAAAGGTAAAATCAGATACTTTACTTTGTTTTACCTCTCACAAGTGAAAACTGAAAAATAACCAGGCTCGCTAAACCATCGTGACAGATCGTGACATACCACTCTTGAGCGTGACAAGTGACGACCTCCATTGACCACATCGACCATGGCAGAAGATGGCAGACCAGCGGACCAACCTTCGAACCAAAACCTAACGGCCGAAATGCCATCCCTAACCCATTCACTCGACACGCTAACTGCTGCGGCCGCCTCACTCGCTCCCCCTCAGCAACCATCGGCACCAAATGATTCCATAAGCGCATTGGCCGGAATGCTTCAGAATTCAGTGGATGCGTTACAGAGGCCTTTGTTGGATGTGGAGAAAATCCCGCCGGCTACTACGGGCGCTACTTTCAAGAGGAAGCGGGTGGATAGTGATGATGCAGGCTCTAAAGATGACGGTAATGGAAATGTTGGTGTGAAAGGCGAATGCACTGACGCGACAAATGACGGTGACAAGCCAAAAATCGTTGCTGCGACTGCCAACATTGCTCCTCGCACCACCACCGATACATCCACCAAAGTAAGGGTACGTAAAACGCCCGCAATGAGAAAACGAAAATGCACCGGCGAAGGAGCAAACTTAATCTCCATTCCTCTCCGTGAAACATTAGATCCAGGAGCGGTGATTGATCATACTAGTGAGAAAAAATCCAACTCACCCCCAAGACAAGATCTGCCAGGTCTTCCTCAAAACCAAACCACTGATCCCGAAGTGCCAACACCAACAGGGACGTCTCTCCACACACTATCTGCAGCAGCCGCCACTCTCTCCCTCCCCCAACCGCCTTCCGACTCAAACGATTCCATAAGTGCATTGGCTGGAATGCTACAGAATTCAGTGGACGCGTTACAGAAGCCTTTATTGGACGTGGAGAAAATCCCACCGGCTACTACAGGTGCTACTTACAGGAACAAAGATCGCAAGAAACGCAAAGGTTGATGATTACTAGGTAATTGTGCTGATGCAAAAAGCGATGGTACTGAGAACTTAAGACACCAAAAACATCATGAGATTAGAATCTAAAACACACTATGATGTCCAAATAATAAATTAAAACAAATACTTATATGATACTGTGATATATTCAAGGAGCTAGTTTCAATGCATTCTTTCAAGCTATTTTTTATGCTGTTACCTGTTATAATGGAAAATCAGTGATTCGACCCCTTACAAAAGAAACTGATGAATTGATTCCACTCCATTTGAAATGGTAAAATGTACATATGAGGGTTGAAAAAAGCTCAATCCAACATTGATATTCTGTCATTTGATTAGATCAAAATACATTTACTGTTATCAAATGATTTTGTTGAATGGATAGTTACCCCCAGCCCGTGTTATTTGAAGCTAATCACCAATCTTCAGCATTATAAGCTTTTCTTTATTTTGCAGTGTTACCTGCTCAATATGTCCCGACATATCACTTTCTTCATGGTGAATCTTTGTTGATAGATTTGGTGGGACTGAAATTTTCGGGGCTATAAAATAAGGCAACAGTTGATCATTAAATCTGGTTCCATTGAACCTTTGGCCAATGACAGCATCTAGAGTACAATAACTGTCAGCACATTTTTACATCATTGGCCAAATCACCACAAAAACAGCATCTCTGTTCAAACTGCAAGTTCATGCCAAAACATGTTGAACAACCTATTTGTCTTTATTCGCACAAGAATAGCCTTTGTCAGCTCTTGCTGGTCAGTATAGGTACAGTAGCTCACAAAATATAACGCTCACAAATTAAGGCGCTCCGGGCCCTGTCCGAATTTTGTTCACTAATTAGCCTGCTCTGATACCTTTAGGTTCACGCATTGAAGCTAAAATTTAAACCCATGCACACTACTTTCCCCTTCGCTTCGACCAAATATCCCATGAAAAACTCGTAAGTTAGTCAAGCATGCCCTTTCACGGGGCAAGAAGCATAACAAATTAATCGCCACTCCAGCGACACACCGTTCACACGTTCATTAATTAATAAGCAGCTCTGGGAACTTTGAAGAGCGTTATATTCTGTGCACTACAGTATAGTTGACAGTGAGACATTGGATAGGTCACTGAAACTAGTGTGTGGGTTGTGAATAGGCATTATTCAAAAAGAAGCTTCTCTTAAATACAAAAGTTTCTCTTCTTGTCCGTGTTAGTCTAACCATTTTCATGGATGCATTGTACAAAAACTTATGAGCGTGACAACACTTGCAAATGCATTCCAGAGAGCATCCATGTGACTCTTTGAGAAGAAGTGCATTGGTGGCTCCTGTTGATGGTGACTCTGACAGCTTGTGTAAAAGACCTATTCTTCTCATCTATCTTCATGTCATTTACTTAATGACAAGTGATGCATTGATCCCAGCATCTATGAGGTTTCCATGTGACTGATCACTTGCAGGATATGAATAACTTTATTGTGTTTTGACTCTAGCAGAGCACCCACTGTTTCAGAGATAGCTATGATATTGAGTTTACCTTTGGATTTTGAGAACACTTGCATATTTTAGGTTGTAATCTTTTCATTGTCTCTTTTGGCACTGTGAAAGGCTTCAGAGGACACGTAAATTACGTGCGAATATTCTGAAATATTCTTTTCTGTGACTTCTCTTATCATAATCATAGTACTCTTTGGCTGGCTCTCAAAACTTTGGAGTCAAAATTCTTGTGATCATTTGTTGTAATTGTCTATCATCTTCCTTCTTTATTGTGTTTGCACTGGCTGTGGAGAATACATCCCATTCATAGCGCTGTGAGTGGAGAAATCAATCGACCCATGATTTAAACATTCATTCAATCAACCCGTGTTTTCTCTACAAATCAACCAATTCAAGACATATCCCTTTCTTCCGCCTCAACATGCGAATTTTATCATCCTAGTGGATATTCGTCTCTCTATCGAAGAATTGGGGGGGTTTGTGTGTTCCGTTACCAATAGGGTGAAGTCTTATTGATGTACAAGATTAACCAAGACAATAAGTCTATGGATCATTTATGAAATGAATCAGATACTTGTAAAAAACAAAGTCAATAAACAATGATTTAATAGAGTTCTACCAAGGATAAATTTCAATCATATGATGGAGCATTATTCTGTGCCGCTCTTTGGACAGCTTCAGCAATGTGCTTTAGTCCTTCTGAATTCTTCCACTCTTTTCCAAAGGCAACCAGTCCACACAAGTTTGAGTAAGGCTTCACCTGTCTTACTTCCTCTGCCATTTCACCAGGTTTTATTGTCTCACTATCAACGCAATTGTACTTTGTCAAGCGGGCACTTCCAGGAATAAAATCAAGATTTGTCTCACTAGCCAGATATCTGTATCTCCCTCTCTCGTCTAAGTTATTATTCAAGTCACCACCATGCACATGAGTCAATTTGAGTATGCCTCCTCCAAATGCCTCCAAAACTGCCTCTGCTGCACAAGTATCCCAACGAGAAACACCTCTATCTTGAATATATAACATGCTATTTTTGGCAATAATATCATCATGTCCTCTATCAGCTAGCTCGAGACTTCTTTGTAACAGCATCAGCATCTTATTACCTGCACCTCCAGCCTTTATTCTCTCCATACCAAGTTCTTCCATCAAGCCTTCGACAAAGGGAGAGATTGAGCCGTTTGATGTTAGCAGTCCTCCATCATCACTAGCAGAATTATCTCCAAAATTACAGTCCCTGTAACCCTCCGCATGACAACCTGCAGCCCATGTCGGTTTCTCTGTCAGAGGACGATACACCACCCCTCCTACCGCCTTGCCATTTTCGTCAGAAAATCCTATACAAATTGAACATTGTTCACCTTTTCCACTGGAGAATTCTCTCGTCCCATCGATTGGATCGATGAATATTGTCGTGTTCGAATAATCACCATTAAGGTTGCTAAGGGCGATGGAAAGTTTTTCAATTTCAGACTTTGTAGAATGCACTAAAAAAATAATATGATTCGGTATCGACAATCCGTTCACTTCATCCAATCTCTCTTCATCTTTATTTTTTGTGTGGTCGTCATCTTCTTCGCCGACGATCCCACGAAATGGTGAAGACAAAAAGAGCACATAAAGTAAGCGTTGAACCAACCCATCGGCTATTGTAAAGGCGGAATTATCTGATTTATTCTTGACGATGCTTTTATCTGTATCGAGATCGTTGTAGATGGTTTTTATTAGAGGCGTCAGTATTTCACATGCTTGTAGTGAGATGATGCACAGGTGTTTAATGGAGGGTTGTGCCATTTCCTCGTACTTTATTGGTTTCATCGATGATTTAATATACTTGGAGTGTCGGTGAGGGGTGTGTGTAGCAGCTGGTGTTGTGAATGCGGATGAGAGGAGGATGTGGGCGAGTAGTAGAAGAGTGCATCTGACGGCCGTCATGATTTCATGATTCACGGCCACCGGCCACACTGTTGCTCCACAGACTGAACGAAGGAAATCGAGAATCGTACTCGCTCCACTGATTTACCTTTACTACGATATTTAATTAAATTCTTTACTATCAACAAGGAATACACTCAGCCGTTACAGGTAACTTGGCACCATGAACGAATTCCACTAACGAAGACGCTAAATGTAGGCCAGCGTGGGCAAAGCAACTACAATATTATTAATTAATATCAATTGATGTATGTAATTAACACCGATATTCATCTATCAAGTGTCGGCATTTCGAAGACCAGATTGAATTTAGACGCAAACGTGAATGATATTCTAGATAAAGAGGGTTGCAAACTCGCATAGCTTCTTTCTTTTGTTCCACTTGCAATTTGGTTTACTTTCACACAAAGTCTTATCAACACCTGGTGATGCACAGTCAAAAGTAACAGTAGGTGCAGAGGTTGGAGAAGGAGTTGGGGGTTTGGTCGGAGATGCATCAGAATAACAGTAATCTTCTCCGCTGTTGCCAGGGCCATTGCATCCTGGAACTTGCTCGTCACCGTTTCGTTGGAAGCACTTTAAGCCTGGTGCACAGTCTACATCTGTGTCACAGTCTCCTTCACAGGCACCTGTTTATAAGTAGAGTTGGACATAAAATATTATCAGCAGCGGAATAATCTTGTGAGATAGGAGGTCTATATAACCTATTGTCTTGAACTCAAACTTTACCTACCTAATGGGAAGTTTGCTGATGGAGAGCCATTATCACCCATAAGCCACAAGGAACCGGGAGCTCGGTAGGCACAGTAGTCATTACCTGACGTTCCTGATCCATCACACCCCGGTACAACTTGGTTGCTAGTTCGTTGAAAGCAAGTAAGTCCACTCTGTAGTAAAAGTAAGTTGTGAGGCTTTGAAACGCAAGTGGGATCAAGGAATCATAATTTGAACTAGGTCTTGTACCTCACCTCACACTCGCTGCCATTGTCACAATCGCCTTCGCAATTACCGAGAGGAAATTCTGCACTCGGAGAACCATTGTCACCAACATCACTAAGAGGCGCAGTGGCTGTCGTAGGAGGCGAGGTAGTTGGAACGGGCGCTATAGTTGGTGAAGGAGGTCCACATGCTTCGCCATTTGTTTCAACTCTGACTTGAGCTGCACCATTAACAACGGAGTCAACATGTAGCACAGTGTCTGTCAGAGTAGGAAAGGTGTATGATTGACCTGCGTTAAGTTTAGCGAGAAGATTCGAGTAGTCACGGGAGAGTCCCTCTGCTCCAGCATTTACTACTAAAACTGTTTGAGAGGGAATTAAGACGTCATTGGTTTGGTATAACTGATTTCTGTTTCAGAGGTAAAGCCAACAGATCTTACCTTGATTTCGGCCCTCTTGCGTTCCACTTTGTATACCCTTTGCAGCATTGTACATAACATAATAGTCCAGGTCACTGTTAGCATTGTTAACCTTCAAGATGACATGAGATGCATCGGCTAGCTCATAGTCAGCAAAGCCATGGAGGCTTCCGCTAAAGCAGTTGCCCTGAGCCGCTCCTGGCGTAACAATCACGGTCTTATCAGAATACCATCCAGCCTGAAAACTCTTGGCAGCATTGAAGCACATTTTAGGACCTTCGTCATTTGAATAGGAGTAGCCCATAAGACCGGATTGGTCTTCAAAGCTTACATCTCCCTCTTGAGAATGTTTGAAGTCAAAGCTGAAATTGATTTATATGAGTTAATAAATAAATCATCATGTGTATTAATTAGAAGTAACATAGCATTCCTCACTTGTGGCCTATCTCATGCATCTGAAGTGAAGGATAATTGCACCATTCATTGCGCAAACGGGAACCCCAATGATTGTAATAGGCATAGCCGATTCCTTGATTGGTTAATACGATAGAGAGAACAAAAATCAGACTTCAATAAAAAGATTTGCTCTACTACAGACATCACACACTCACCATCCATTGCATTTGGAGGAAAGCAGTAAATAACATGATCAGCAAGATCACTTGGATTAGACACTCCAAACGCCTCGTTAATAGCAAGTGTAACCTCGTTTTCAATCACACCCTCTCCTGCATTAATTTTACTGCCTACAGAGATGGTGGTCACTCCATTATTGATGGTAGCACCAGTGCCTACTCTATCACCAGCCGGGTTGATAATCAATTTGCCAAAAGAGCATGCCTCATATCCAGACTTGAGATTCAAACCATCCGTACTCGACTCCCCGTTCACTCCCGCAGTTCCAAACATTTTATCACTGAGAATATCTTCACTAAATTCATACTGTCCATCTGAGGCAAAAACTCGAACTGCGAGGACGGTTCGTGTTCCAGAGAGTGCCAAATGGCGCTGGGGTGTGGTGAGTTCACGTTGTCTACTCACAACTTCAGGATTGCCGCCCTTGAAATCAATCTTATTAGTATCCTTGACGAATTTTACATCTTCTGGAATACGAATTCTTGACACACCAGACAGAAGACCCTTTGCTACACCATTAGACCAAGATGGGTTAACTTCAATAAGCTCATAGATGCGACCATCTTCGAATTCTACATTCAAAGTTTCCTGTGGTTGATTGCCAGAACCCTGAAGCCGACGAGTACCAGCAGCCTTTTCGTAGTCGATCTCCTTGAGGAGAAATGTCCCGACTGTACCCTTATCGTTTTTAGAACTCTTTGTAGTTTTGCCAGCCTTGGTTGATCCAGCTGCATTTGTAATGCATGGCATGCATAGAGCAAGAAGTGACACCAAATGGGCAAATCCAATGGCTTTCCTCATGATTTTGATGCGGCGCCTCTTGATGGCAAGCAGAAGCAGAAGATATAGCTCTAAGTTCCTTAAGCAGGAGACGACACTAATACACAGAGCACAAGTTATGAACGGCGTAAGATGTAAGGCGACGATAAATACAAAATCTGAGCTCGACGAGCTCGAGCTCAAGTGCACAATTGCCATGCATGCATCATGCTCGTACAGCACAGATATGCCCACTTACCAGGAGCAGTCTCTGGATCAATTCTGAACCTTCGTCCACTGACCACGGATTGAGACGGTGGTGTAAAGTAGATGGTAGGTTTAGATGTTTGGGTTGGGCGGTCGACGGTCGGTTGTGATCGCCTAACTTTTTTATGTTTTGTTTGGGGGGTTTCGATTGTGATGAGATTGGGTTTGAAGCCGTTTTTGGACAGCAGACTCAGAAGACATTACGGTCCTTGAATTTCACATACTAATTCCTCTGATCAATCTAGAAGGGCCCGTGTGAAATGACACGATTATCTTTGCAGAATCTCAAAAAAACGAAAAGGCCTTAAAAGTTGACCTACAAAAGGTTATTCCATGTGTCATATTTGGGAATTAATAACATACCTTGCAGGGCAGAGATATTATGATAAAAAGGCTTCAAATCGCAGTCACGAAGGAGAGTAAAGCTCGGATTTAATGCTTTCAACATTCGGTTGAAGTTCAAGTTCTATCCTATGGCTGGGAAATTTTCGGAGGGCCTCAACTTTGAACAGGAGAATTCAACTTCAAGTGCAGTTTTTAACTCACCCTAATACACACTAACATCATGAGAAGACTAACACCTGCTCAAGAAAAAGGCAGTTGGGTTTGGTTGTGTGAATTCAAAATTGCCCAAAGTGGAATCCCCCTCCCCTACACAAGCCCAAGCACCTCCGAAATTGATATGCTTTCAATAAGTTTCTACCTAGATAATAATGGGGCTCAATGGATTTTGGCCAGTCCTTCCTCTCAAATCTCAAATCGGAATCAAATTGGCATCGACTTGACCTCTCCTCCTCACATTTTTTATACTCACCTCACGACAGCAAATTTGGCCACAGATCCACAATTCCTGATGCGTGGCTTGATCCATTGCTCACTAAAATGAAACATATCATGGTACAACGAAGCGCAGCTGGATTTAGTACTGCTCCATTTGACTAAGAATGAGTCAGTGGGTTTGTGCTTGTAATTTTTGGGAGGCCGGATGGTGAAAAACTCCTCCCTAAGGTAATGATTTCTGATCAAGATGTTCCAGCATTTTAAAATTATTGATATCATCTTCCCATGAATCTCCATCAAGGAGTGAGCTGATGGAGCGATTCAATGGTAGGAGTGCATCAATTGTCCTTCCCCAATAAGGATCATCCACTTCTACTTGATCCTGATCCTATTTAAGGGCAGCAACTACTCTGTCTTCAATGGCGGCATAATCGAATGAAGTGACATTGGTATCTACACTGATAGATGACGACATTGTGGATGCCGCTGTGAAGTAAAAAGGCGAGGCATTTGAATTGGAATTGCTGCTTCCTCCTATAGATTTTTCATTTGATCTGTGTGCCCATCTATCGCTGACATTCATTGTAAGCTACTGATGGTGTTAAGGGGTAGTGTCCGTCCCTCTTCTTCATCTACAAGGGAAGGGGAAGAGGATGCTACCACAGAGTTTATAATGGGGTTCTTGATGGTTTGTACACTGTTGATGGTACTTCCATCAGTTCACCCCCCCTCCTGCCCTATCAACAACGGCAATTGTACTGTCTCTCCGTAGTTGAAGGGGCTTTGGTATATTTGTAAAGGCAGCTCTCCCACCATCTCCAACAAATTGGGCTAGTGCAGTGACTGTCGAGCCAATATGTGGCTATCTCTACCATTACTCGGTAGTTTTTTCTCATGATCTCTGTTGATAACCTGCTTGGGTGATAAATAATAATTTGCTGCCAACAGTGAGGTGTCATCTCCAGTTGCAACATTGGGTTTGTTAATTCAATTTGTTTCATTTGAATCGCTGTATCTCCCGAACCAACGGCATGATCGTCTTGAACCGAGCGCCGTTGAAAAGCTCTCGTTAATTTGTTCGATTTGTTTAGCCAACTTATGGGGGCTTGAAGTTTGGTCATCATTTTGAGATGAATATTCGGAGCAATCCAGCCATCTATCCAAATCATCTTGTTGGATTGTCTGTAATGGTTGCTGTTCCTGTATTGATGTTGTTACTGCTACACCACGGCTGGGCTTCTGGTGGAAGTCCACCATGGTGGAGGTCTTTCTCTACAGAGATTCTACGTAGGAATCAGTATGTAAATTAAGTAACTTGGGTTGCTTTTTCACTTTTACTTTTGGTGAAAAAGTGTTCAAGCACCATATTAAATCTACCCAGTATAATAGAGTAGTAACACAATTTTTCTAAGAAGTACTTCCTTATACAAACAAAACTAACGATGCATGTGAGACAATGGAAACCCAATGGGCATTAGGTCCTTAAGCAATATTAAGGGGATTTATTCTTATGGATTGGACACACCTCTTTTACAAGAAACAAATAACAATCATCTAAGTGATCTGTGTGGTATTTGAAAGAATGTGAAAATGCCTATTCACAATTTTGCATAACTGTGAGTCAAAATCACTGAATTAGAGAAGTCTCACAATTTCCAAAGACTCCTGGATTACCAAACCAATAGCATACATTCATGGAGTACTGCACACAATGATTTCTACATTATTGAATACCCTGTGGACACATTTCTCAAATGACCTACCTGGGGAAAGAAAAAAGATTTTTTGGCAATTGAAGAAACTCTATAAAATACACGCCAGAAGTCCAAGAGGCATAGATCTCAAAGTACTAAAACCGACTTATTAAAACAATCATGGATTGTATGAGTAAGAAAAGAGCATAAACACTGATACCAAAACTTACTAGGAGGAGAAACTCCCTGCCATGCAATTTGTAGTGTCCACCAAAAATAGTAGGTTATTGGTATGTTAAGATTATTTTGATTACATACAAATGCCAGTCTGAATTGTCATCGAAGATCCCCAGTGTTGCTCCAATCAAAAGTTTGCCCCCTTCTCCATCAACAAGCTTCAGCATCCACCTGAGCAAAAGCTGTTAGTTTTTCTCTGCAACACAGTTTGGATCGCTAGCCAATCAATCCACTCTCAATGAGCTCCTGTACTTCATTAAGCATGAGTACATCAGTTTCATCATCAATGAGTCATACCCACTTCTTGAGCACATGGTTAATTTCACCATCTGTGTTACTTATCACTTTAGAAATTATTGGCTTCTCTGTACTAATATCAGTGATGAGTCCTAAGCACTACTGCATTGGTTTTCAACATCAATAGCCTTAGAGTGTGAAGAATGTCAGTGAGATACTTGGAGAATTCGATGGACAAAGTTAAAAGTACAATCTGGGATAAGCTCACGAATGGAGTACATTGAGAGATGTCTATTTGTTACATCAATTTATTTATGTCGTGGAACGGTTCTCATTGTCGTGGACCATTCTTTGAGTCATGCTGCACCACGAAGGAACTTTTGAAACGCAAAGGTACATGGCTGTACATTTGATCCTCACAATTTCTTTTTTAGATAGATTTGTAATGCTCATAACTTTCATGTCAAGATAACTGCGATTACTTTAACTACTATTCCTATTACCACCTTCAGCAATCACAGGAACATTTTAACAGCTTTTCTGGCTTTTTGGATATGTCGAAAATCCATTACTTTTCTTTCTGGCTTTTTGGAAATTTAAAAATTCAATTGCGTCGCTTTTCTGGCTTTTTGATCACAGTGAAAATACCAACGTCTAAACTCAGCTTTTATAACTCTGGAGAGCTGATACTGTGGCTATGGAGCTGAAAGCCGTGGTGTCATTATCCTTCATGGTTCAAGAGAAGGGGATGGAGTTTGGAGTGCGGAGGAATCCAGTTACAATGCGTGATGCTGGTAAATCAACAGTTTCACATCAGCAAGAAAATAGGACAAAGAATGAAAGGTTTTTTAACCCATCTGCTATGAAGTGGTAAGCGAGCTAGAGAGGGGAAATGAAAAGTGGATAGAAAAACAAAATGGGGGTTGAAATTGTGCCCCAAAACGGGGTAAAATCCTAAAATCACGGGTTAAACTTTTGTTGATAAATCCATCCCCTCCTTTGCCCTCCTCATCCATCCTCCACTCCTCGCTCCATCAGCTCCATCCCAGTTTCCCTTCCCAACAAATGCCCCATCATCTTCGTTACAGCTTAGTAAGCGCTGTAAAACCCGGTGCATTGCTACTGTCGAGGAATGTAAGCTCAACCGTCGCACTCGCATCTTCCATGGCCAGTAGGCAATCATGGTCACAAGAATGGAAAGCGAAAGGACTCGGCGCACGGTTGCCAAAGCCAGGATCAATTATGACCAATTTGCTATTTGTGCAAATGGGGTTTGGAGTCGATCAACACGGAAATGACGATGAGAAACATGGCGGCAGCGGGCAGGGAGCGACAAAAGCTGCGCTGAGAGCTGTGCGAAATGCTATCGAGTTTAATTCCATACCAGGTATCATTGAGTCTGTTCCTGGAGGTAGGGAAGAAATGTTAATATCGTTAAAGCTGGGCGTGCCGTTCAGACGTGGATCCAATGTGCCCATGGAAGTAAATCTTAATGAAGTTGCTAAAGTATTCCCCTATGGGCGTTTACTTCCCATTGATGTTGTTGTTGGTGGTCTGTCATTTCATACAGGTAGGATTGTGCGAGAGCTGGGAGATATTGATGACATGGCTGTTTGTGTAGCTGCATGCGTATCAATTGGATATGACAGTGGAAAGAGGGATGATGGACAATCCATTACTAGATAGTCACAAACAGCATGATACGAAAAATGATGTCTAGTTGTTGTAAAAGTTTGTAAATTGCTAAGTACTTATGTAATATAGTTTGTTGCACTCTTTTTGATTAGCCAAAACACTCTCGCTTTCTCCCCCTCTGTCTCACTTGCTCCAATCGATTCATCACAGAATTTGACACATGAGTAAATTGTCCAACTTCACTCTTCTCATCCCCGCCATTGTCACCATTTCTATCCAACCGCTCATAATATGAACAATATCCTTTCCAAACTTCTTCCACCAACAGCTCTGATTCTGGATGAGTAGATAAAAATGCCCTCTCTAATACATATAGATCCACTGCTTTCTCTTCCACATTATGTTGTTGTTTGTTCTTATTACTTTTACCTGCTGATTGAATTGGTGCTATTGACCCAGCTAGACCAAAGTCAATGAGGACCAATTGAGGTGTCCAAACTTCACCATTATTGTCGTTTTCAGTTGATTCATAGTTTGGATTCCTGAGCATCACATTAGATGTGGTTAGATCACCATGAATTATTCCAGAAGCATGCATTTTTGCGACTACTATGCCAAGATTGAATGCAACTGCTACTGTATAATTGTCGATCTTTGTAGTGATTCGATCTTGAGATTGTTTGGTTTCAGATTGATCTGTTTCACATCGAGCGCGTTTAACCTCTGGTTCCCCTGACTCTCCTACTTTAGATTCCATTGATGGAGCAGATCTCTCTTCAAAATAATGACGCACAGTGCATCCATCAACATGCTCCAAAAATAAACAGGAAGAAGTACTACCCGTCTCATTCCCTTTGTCAGAATTCCCATCATTTGACCAATGAGCAATAGCCAACACGTTTGGACACGAGACACCAGCTTTCTGACAACGGATTAAGCATCGTGCTTCGGCCTTGGTTCGGCTCTTGGTTAAACTGGCGTCTAGTTGAGGATGGCGGTATTTCTTGGGAAATCTTTCTTTGACAATTGTTTTAGTTAACCCCGGTGAAATTGATTGGATTTGAGATAGGCTATTGATTTTTGGGACGTTTATCCCACTACCTACGGAGAGGTTTGCTTTCACTGGGATGGTTTCGGGATTATTGGCGGCTTCTGATAGATTTACAAGCCAGACGCGAGCTTCGGCTCCTTGAGATAGTAGCCGATATGATGAGTCGCAGGATTTACTGCCGATGAGCTCCGCGGGAGGGGAGGGACCGAACCATGATGGCTCGGCTGTCGACTGCATTGCATCTATCTATCCAAACGATTGCGTGCCGTTAGTTGCAGGAACAAACCAAACTCTTTCCGTTGGAGCGGGAATTTTAGAAATGATTTAGCATATTTTAGTGTTTTCCCAGAACTTCCTGGAATGTCTTTCCTACTGTGATTTTTGTGATCTCCCACCGAAATCACCAAATGACCCCCACCTAACACAGACCTCACCATTCCGATCACCAAAGCCGACAACGACGATGTTGTCTTAGCTTGAAATGTCATATGTCCCTGTCAACATTTTTTCCTCTCAAAAGACACGCCATATGATGTCGCAGTCAGGTCGTCATATGAACTTCTGTGTGACATGCAAACACCATTGGCTTGGTGACAGACACAAGAAAGGATCAATACGCTCACAATGAGATCATCTTATATAGTGTATTTAATGTATTTGTAATGGTTTAAATGACACCAACATTGTGTTTGAACATGATCTGAGAAAAGTTTAGATGTATTTAAATTAAAATGGCCCCGGCAACCTCCTCCAACTGCACAGATGTGGACCACCTTTCGTAGGCTTATTAAGCGTGCCGTTTGCTCAAAAAGCAAAAGCTTATGGAAAAACTGTGCAATCCCACTTGATAACCCTCTTGGACCATGGCTACACCGTGAGAGACACATTCACTACAAATGTTACAGAACTCAACACAAACTGTTTGAATGTGGAAGCAGCATCGGAGAATCAATATTTACAACATATCGATCTCAACCAGAACAGTTGCTTAGTGAATCAATCTTCAGACCAGGGGGTGAAGTTTTTTGTCTGCCAATCGAAGCACATCCTATTGAGACTGAACACACTACGAATGGACGAAGATGTCTCACATCATATTCCTTTCAAAATGAACATCAATCTCAACAACGCAATGTAGAAGATATTGCATCAGAGACATTGAACACGGATGTATTGGAGGCGGAAAACACTATAATTGCTTGCTCTGATGGATCCTTCGACCCGATCTCGAAAAAGGCAGCATTCAATTGGCGGATGGTCACTGAACAGGAGACAGGGCTCGTCACCCACAGTGCACCTATTCAAACCAATCCAAAATATATGAATGCATACCGAGCTGAGCTTGCAGGACTGCGGAGCCTGGCCCGATTTCTACGACGAAGGAACCTTCATAGAAAAAGAATCAATCTAAATTGTGATAGCAAATCTTGCACTGACTATATCCAGCGTGGAAAAGAATCTGGATGGTACGTAGACCCGGAACAACCAGAGGCTGACCTTCTACAATCTATCTTCGCATTCTTGAGAGAATTTGAAGACGTTGATGTCAATTGGGTACCCAGTCATCAAAATGAGCACACAGAATACGAGGACTTACCATTGCCAGTACGACTAAATATTGACTGCGACACGGCAGCGAAGTTATGCATGCGGCAATCAATATTGAGTAGCGAACGACCTCAACCACTTGAGGGAGATGGAGCAACTCTATATCTAGGCAGCAATATGGTAACGACTGATGCACCCAAACATATCAAGTATGCAATTGCAGCCAAACCAATTATGGAATACACATGCGATAAATCCAAGATGACCGATGGACAATATCATGAGGTGAATTGGGACTGTATTGGGAGAGTCAAACGCCATTTGAAGATCCATGAGTTCAATTGCTCCTCAAAGATGCTCTTCGGATGGCTGAACGTAGGGAAACAAAAGAAATACCTACAGCAAGATCCGTTATGCCCCTGCTGCGGCTCATAGGAGGAGGACTTTCTCCATCTCTATCACTGCATTAATGACAGAATGCATAATACGCTTACACACGAAGTGAAGCAACTGAAATCTAGTTTAGCTAAGGATGGGATCCCTTCCTCGGTAATGACAAATTTATCAAAGCTTTCTGTATATATGCACATATTGATCACCCCGATCCACAATATTACATGGATTGCAATGACACACTTGAGACAATTGAGCTCCAACGTAGCCTCGGAACCGAGGCTATCTTAAAAGGGTTATTACATGTCCAATGGACACATCTCTTACATCAGAAAGGGAGCCACAACGTAAATAACCATCGAAACTCCCAATCAAAACATTGTAAAGATGCAACCAAGCAAACAGCAACACTGATAAAGGGCTGCTGGAATATTTTCGAAGCATTATGAAGGGTACGAAATGAAATCCTCCATGGTACTAAAAACGAATTAACTGATCGTCTTCAGAGCAAAACTCTTGATCGTTTACTCGAGTTCAAAGTAAATCGGAATCTGATGCTTGCACCAGCTGATAGATTTATTATTGATTACCCAATTGGGGTTATCATCAAGTGGACTCGAGACATGAAAAATGCATTGCTACGACACAAGATATTTTTGGGAGAAATGTCTCAAGATAAGACTCAAAAATCTATTACGGACTACTTTGAAGTAATCCATCTTGCCGTTGAGGACTCAGAGCCTTAATGAAGAAAAACTAATAGGGGTGTAAACTCCCGGTCGTGCAATTTGTAATTTCACTTCGTAGTCAAATATAAATGTACATAAAGATTTTAATTAACTATAATATTTCCATAGTTATGATAAAACATGAAAGGTAGCACTTTCAGCTCACGGTGCAACAAGCAACAAGCAACAAACAGCAACAAACTACGACAACAACAGATAACAACCATGGCGTCCCCGATCGACCGTTCATCCCAAATCACGAGGCCCCGAGCTCCACACAAGGACCAACGATTACCCCCGAAACCAACATATTAGATAGCGGCCAACTCACGCGAACCAGTAGCATTCTTGACAAAAACCAGAGTCAGTCAGAGAATCGATGGCGCTGTGCTGTTTACACAATCTGAATTGAAACCACTACCCCTGCAAGAAGTGACTAGGGCCATTTCATTTAAGTAAAGATACGAGAGCAATAATCGACTGTTTAAATATTACTTAAAAATCAACAATCAACCAGTTCACCAATATTTCCTGAAATTGTCAACGACTTATAGAAGTGAAACTATTGTTTCATGTTTAATATGTCTATGAATAATATTAATTGTCTTGAAAGCTTCTGACTTCCGTATGTAGTTTAAACAAATAATAGCAACTTCAAGTATAAATATTTATTTTCATGTACATCAATTAGCATTAAAGATTTGATATTGAAATTACTTCAAAGTTATTGCTGTGTCCTATCCATCTAGATAGGGGTAGACAGCGCGCCGCCGCCGTCTTTTTCTAACCACCGCCAAATGACATCCACGGAGGTTGATTGTTTCTCCACTATTGCTTCTACAATCCAGCAATTCGACGAATCCACATCAAATCAAGACCACAATAACACTAACTTTTGTGTCGAACAATGGTAGTAATTCACCGTTGCGGTTGCTGAAGCAGTTGTTGCATCTCGAATCCTTTCCCCTCTCTGGACCTTCGAGAGAAAGAAGAAGTAGGCAGAAGGTAAATCATTTCCGTGTCAGTGGTGGCATTTGTAATCTCAACTCATCAAATCAGAACATAGACAAACTTTTACTCACCCCACTGTCCTGGCACAATTTAAATTCAATCATCCGGTTTTGACCCCCCAAAAAACTCACTAGGGATATTTTAAAGGTAATCACCGAATTCGACATAGGTACTTCATTCTGCTTTTAAAATGTTAAGTTGTTACCTTTTAATTCCATCAGGTGCCTGAAATCGAATCTCGTCGGGTGCCCATCAACCCATCAACAACCTGTCACTTCCAAACAAACGGCGAGCCCGAGCGCATTGCTGACCGTTTTAATTACTAGACGAGAGTATCAACCACAACCATCA
>JALLAY010000208.1:0-18811 GCA_036939635.1 Cyclotella baltica | reverse complement strand
TATTTTTAAACCACGTGTGCCGACGGTCAGCTTCTTGAGAAGATTTACCCACTGATTTTCGCCGCCATGGCTGCAGAACAAAAGATGCGAGTCGGTAAAACTTCAAAGGGAAATTTTTCGCAAGACTCCTACTGAAAATAGATATTTACCCACCCTGTTTACCCACCGTGGCTGCAAATGGCCTTAGTATGTAAGCACCGACACTTTGAATGATTGTGGTAGATGCTTGCTACAATTCAACAATAATAGTTTTCCTGTATTGCGTTCTAATGATTATTATCCTGTCGTTGATCCATAGAGCTGGACTTTCTGCCCGCGGGGTTGAGCTTGCCTGTCGTATCTGCATCGGAAAACTATAAAATTCTTCAACCATAATTCATTGTATGTTTTTGAAATGAAGTGAACGTGATACATCGATGGAGCTGGTACAGGATGGTACACGTGGGTATCCGTTTTTACATCCGTGAGGATATTTACTGTACATTGCTTCACTACTATCAGCACTACTTAAAGAATTATTCTAGTGGAACTTTTCTTGCTCTTTCCTCTGCTTTTGATAAGGTCTGAAGCAAGATGTTGATGACTTAACAATGTAGCAACATGATCATCACTATCTTCCAAACCATGCTTTCTATATATTGCAAGAGCTTTATTCCAACTCTTGAGAGCACCACTGAAGTCCCCTTTGTTACCTCTGACAACACCGATGTTAACAACAACTTGAGCTACCTCCATGCTGTCTGATCCATATCTAGAAGAACGGATACGCAAGCAATCTGAATATGCCTTCATTGCAGCAGGATAGTTTTTGCGTTTCTCAAACACAATCCCCTGATCAGACATGGGTACAAAAGACTTGAGTTATCTACACAAGAAAACATGCAAACAAATGGCACGTTGTCACTTACCATCCCAAACAAGGTTTCAGCAACATCTTCATGACTATTTCCCAAGTGTAGCATACGGATGCGTAAGCTTTCATCAAATAAAACCATGGCCTTTTCCACAGATCCTGCCTTGCCCTTCATATTTGCCAATCGATTAAGTACTTTTGCCACTTGGAGGCTATCTCTGCCAAATATGGTCTTGTAGATCTTGAGGATTTTTCTGTAGAGCTTCAGTGACGATTTCTCATCCCCCATTCGATCGTATGCGGTAGCAAGAGTATATAAAGTCTCAGCTTGGTGCACATAGTCATCTCCAAGGTTGGATGATCTGATAACTTTCTCATCTGGTTCACCGACACCAAAGTTATGCTCGTAAATGCGATTGGCCTTCTCAAGGTAAGAAATTGCTTCAGAAAGCTCATTTTCCTTCACGTGGACCTCACCGATACTGCCTAGACATTTTGCTATGTTCAAGTGATTCTTGTCCAAAAGTATTTGATATTCTCTCAATGCGTCAGTAAACAGCTGCAGGGATCGTTTTGTGTCGAGGGCCTTGTTAAGTGCAGAGCCCAGATCAAAAAGAGAGTCAGCCACAAGCAATTGTGTTGAGGGTCCAGTATCATGATTACCCTCTCTTAGCTTGAGAGATTCAGAAAAGCAATCAACTGCATTGTCATACTCTTTCAGTTTGAAGTACACGTGGCCAAGTTTAGTGAGGGTTTCACTGATCTCTGGAGCCCCTCTGTCAAAAAGCTCCCTGCGTGCTGTCAACGAGTCCAAAAAATATTGCACTGCCGAATCAAGATCACTTTGGCTGTCATCTTGAGGATTGCCACTGATTCCAGACTTTCTTTCACATATCTGACCTAGTAAGAAGTTCTCATCAGCTACTTGTTGTGACATTTTGCCCAAAGTTGCCAAGTGAATTTTTCGAGCATTTTCTGCAAATTTCATTGCTTCGCTGTACTTGCTGCATTCAAGAAGGATTTTACCCATGAAATAGTTTGAATCAGCAGTCTCAGATTCATTGTTGGGAAATAGTTTTCCTCTCACTGTTAGCGCTTCCTTGGCACATGAATATCCACGCTCAAATTCTTTCACCTTAACAAAATGATTCGCCATTTTTTGCAATACTTGGGAAACAGAAAGGTGATCAGGACCAAATCTTCTCTTGTAGGCTGCTAAAGCAAGAGAAAAATTAGATGACGCTTCTCCAGCATTACCCAAACTGCTGTGAATTTCTCCCATTTGAAATAGAGAATAAGCTCTCTCTTCTGCAAGCGACGTAGAAGACCCTTTTGGTAACAATCTGGTGAGGCTAAGACATTCGGAAAAGCACGAGAGTGCTTTTGTGTGGTCTCCTGATAAGTAATGCAGATGTCCTATCCGTGCTAAACAAGACACAACCTTTTCATCTTTTGGACCATTTTCTTCTTTGTAAATTGACATGGCCTTGTTGTAACAACACAACGATTTGGCCGTGTTCCCCATCGAGTTGTGAACATCTCCCAATGAGTACATTATATCAGCTAAATGCAATTTTGATGCATCGGAATGTGATTTGTTTATTCTCAGGCTCTCCTCGTGATATTTCAATGAACTCGACATTTCACCTTGTATTTTGTACAGAGTTCCCAGGGCGAACATAGATTCAGCAACTAAAATATCATCTTGGCCAATGTTTGTTGAGCGTATACGAAGTGACTCCTTGAAAGCTTTTTCTGCACTTTCCAAATTTGATTGTTCCTTGTAAATCTTCCCCATCTCATGCATTATGGTAGAAGACTTCAAATCACCTCCTCCAGTCAATTGCTTCCTTATGTTTAATGCCTTTTCAAAGTAATTAATTGCTTCCGTATGATTAAGCATCAGCTTGTTGGAATTTGCCATTTGTTCGTATGTGTCAGCTACATCTAAGTGGTCTTCGCCCAGTTTTGCCTTTGATATTCGTAGAGCCTTTACAAAACATCTGAGCCCTTTTTCTGGCGAGCCTTTGGCATTCAGAGAAACGCCGAGATTAAACAGAGAATTTGCAACACTGAGGTGGGAATCCCCATAATGTTGCTTGTAAATCCGTAAGGTGATGATATAACACTCAATTGCAAGCGGATGCTCATTTGAGGTGCCATGGATATTACCTTTCTGATGCAGTAACTTTAAGACATTCAAAGGAGGGTGATTAGCATTTATAATTATGGAAGTTGTGAGTATTTATAAATGAAGACAACTCGTTATTTACCTTTGCATATCCAACGTGATCAGAGCCATATAAGTGCTCCACAGACTGCAGTGCGCCATCAAAGCAGTCCAATAAACTTTGATGAAATTTATCAGTCAGATTCTCTAATGATAGAGATACTTTGATTCTTAGGGCTTCTTCAAACATGGACAGTGCCTCATCATACTTTTCTCGCTTCATCCAAATAATGCCAATGTGGCGCTGAATTTCTGCCATATCATCATCAGGTTGATGATCAAGATTTTTCATCTGCAATGCCTCTGCGCAAGTGAAACCCCAGTGAAAAGGAACAATGGGTGACGATAAAAAATGAAGAGCAAAACAATATAGTTCGCATTTAATAATTTCTTACCAGTCAAACAAACATAGGCATTCTCAAAATCTTCCATCTGCACCAAGCATATGCCCAAACTTTGCAGGTAAACCTCAGACCGCTAAATTTTCACTGCACTTTTAAAACAGGATAGTGCCTCCTCGTGATCCTTCAATTCGGTATGTACAGTGCCTAAAGAGTGCCAGCAAAAGGCAACATCAGGATGATCGTAACCTAGCTCTTCAATTAATGACTCAAGCGCTTCTGCATGATAGACCTGAGCTTTCACATACTCATTCATTCCACAGTAGCAAATACCAATATTATTAAGAAGCTCAGCCATATCAATCTTGGTCGTGGAGGTCTCGAGCTTCCGTCCTTGCAATGCATGCATGTAAGAATCAAGCGCTTTCGAGTACTTCTCCTGCTCAGTGAAAAGTATCCCAAGACTAAAGTGGACATCTGCGCTACTTATGAGCTCTGATTTTTGTCCCTCCAGAATTGCCAATGAATCATTAAACTTGGTTTGTGCCAAATCAAAATCTCCAACTTCGCGAAGAAGGTCACCAATGAAAAACTGAAGCTCGCCAATACTGGCATGACGAGGCCCAACAAGTCGTGATTTTAACTTGAGGCATTCTTCGTAAGTTCCAAGAGCCTCTTGGTAACGTCCGTACTGCTTCTGCATCTGAGCAACTTCAAGGAGTGAGTCATAGTCGAAAAACTGGGTGCTTTTCATGCCTCTCGATGAAATTGCTTCTGCCAGGATCTTGATGGCATCCTGAGCATTACCTAATCTGTGATGAACTTTGGCTAAGATGAAGAGTGTTTCAGCAATATCAGGATGACTTGCTTCGAGTTGTAATTTTCTTATCCTCAAGGCTTCTGTTAAAATTTCTAGTGCCTCCTGTAAATCATCGGAAGACTCGGAACTAAGCATTTCAAGTACAGACCCGGCACGAAACAAATTTTCCGCGATTGTCAAATGATCAGAGCTTGTAGATGTGTACTTGGATTGATAGATGATGTTGGAGAATCTGAAGCATACCAAAGCATCTTTAAGTTGATGTAGACAGGTAAGAACAGAGCCGTAGTACATAACATCATCACTGAGTTTGATCAAGTCCTTTTCGCCAGCTTCCTGCTTTCGAGTGTTTAAGACCGAAAATAAATCTTCCTTCTCTGAATCTAATCTTAGTACCTCGGATGACATGTGTGACGCGGCTTCTGTAAACATGAGAGTGGCTTCATCTAGCTCCCCTCTGTCTTTATAAATGAGTCCTATTTCTCGCAACAACTTCACGTCTCCCTGTTCGTACAGACTTCTAAAGCACTTGATAGCACTCTCCAGGTCGCCTCTGCCATAATGAATCCTTCCTGCACACTCCAACGTACTCTTTGTGATGGGGTTATCATCACCAAGTGTGGCCCGCTGGACTTTTAGAGCTTCCTTGCAATATTTGATGGCGCTAATCCAGGAACCCTTCCTCTGAAACACCAAAGCCAAATTATATAGTGATGAAGCCGTGCTAACATGTTGTGGTCCCAGATGCTTTTTTCGAATGGCCAATGCTCGTTCAAACAGATCTATTGCCTCTTGGAATTCACACCTCATTGCTAGTGTTACTCCAAGAAAATGGCATGTATCTGCTACATCCTCGTGTTCTTCACCTAATGCAAGTGTCAGAATGCCCAATGATTTTGACAGACACTCAACCGATTTCTCAAAGTCTCCATAGTCACGATAGCAATTGCCTAGGTTGTGAAGTGAATTTGCAACACAAACATGATCAACACCAAAAATCTGGGACTGGATCATGATGGCTTCTCTGTACATTGAGATGGCGTCTTGCAACAAAATAAATATTAGACAGAATATCAAATGCGATTCCATACATACAAAGTGGTGCTTCTTACCTTGATGTTTCAAAACCTCTACATAACAATTTGCCAATTTATAACAAGTAGTTCCACGTTCCTCTGAAATGGGCTCTTCTCCCATGTCAAGCAGGCGGACATAGCATTCAATAATGTCTTCGTACTTGGTAGCCGAAAGCTGTACGTCACTTTCCATAAGCCACTCGAAAATAGAAACAGCTTCATTATAGTTTTCGAACGATGAATCTATGGCGTTTTGTTCATAGTAATACTTTGCCATGTTCTTGTACGCAACTCCAAGTTCCCATGAGTCTAGTGGCAGTCCTCCTGACTCGATTGCCTCTGAATAGCACTCCATTGATTGTTGATTGTCTTCAAGTTTAGCAAATGCTGCTGCTTTGTCGAGTAAAATCATGGCATATTCTTGATCTTGTCCTCCATTAAGTTCTCTCCTCATATCAATAGATGAAGTGAAGAAATGCAATGCATCATCATACTTTTCGCATTCAAACAAGGATGTACCAATGAAATGCAATAGAAGAGCGATATCTTCGTCAGTCTCATCCAGTGATGTCCTTTTTATTGCCAGAGCCTTTTCGAAACTTGTTATGGCATCATCATGACATAATTTCTTTTGCTGCACTATTCCAAGGCTTTCGTATGTATTTGCAGACTCAATGTCAAGGTCACCCAGCAGTGAAGATCTGATTGACGCAGCCTTCTTAAAGTGTTCAATGGACTCATCAAAGTCGTTAGTCTCACAGTCGCATATGCCGAGGCGGAAATGTGCATCGGCAACGTCAAGGTGTCGATCTCCGTGTTGAGAAATTAACATTTGAAGTGCATCTGAGAGATGCTCCTTTGCTTCCACATATTGACACATTTCCTGAAAGCAACTGCCAAGCATCAACTTGGAGCGAGAGACCGCATTGTTTTGATTTGACGGTAACTGACTATTGAGGCGCAAATTTTCATTTATGCACTCTAGGCATTCAGCAAGCTCAAAACGTTTGAAGTGGACCTCTGCCAGACCGTAAAGGGTCTCTGCAACATCGCTGTTCTCTGTCCCAAACAGTGCCACTCTAACTTTAAGAGCTGCTTTAAAATAATTGAATGCTGTCTCATCTTCACCAAGAGCTAGATGCATAATACCCAGCCAGTGTTGAGACTTTGCGGTTTCTTCGTCATGCACACCAAACACATCTTTCTTTATTTCAAAGGATTCTCTCATCAATTTCAAGGCTTCGTCTAGACTCTTCTCCTTCACATATGCTTCAGCAGCTTGATGCAGACATTTTGCCATGATTGAGTTATACTCCTGCAGTCCCAGAGCAAATGGTGCAGTATTGTCAGTGGCCCTTTCTGCCTTGAATATCTGGATGGCTCTAAGATAGTTTTCGAGTGAGCCATCCTCTGAACTCAAATCCTGAATGACAGCAATGCTATATAAGCAGACAGCAGCATCGAGGGAGTGGCGAGAGTCGCCTTCAAAAATACTGAGCCCTGCTTCAAAATAGTTCTTAGCAGCCTCGAGTAGACCTTGCTTGAGGAAAATCTGTCCTATGTTGATTAATACTCTGTTGGTATCAAAACTAAGGCAGCCAAGTTGTTTAGTTTTGATGCAAAGAGCATCTGCCAGGTACGCAAGAGAAGTATCAAAATCACCAGCGTATGAAAGCGCTAATCCGATAGATTCTTTTATGTTTCCAATAATTGATGTGTCCTTCATCTCTTGGCAAAGTCTCAAGCTCTGATCGTAGCAGTTGAGTGCATTTTCATTGTCGCCGTTGTGTAAGTGTAGGTTGCCCATGGAATACAAAGCATTGGATAGCTCCTGATTGTTGCTTTGGGTAACTCTCAGTATTTTTGCACATTCTTGAAAGCAAGAAAGTGCTTTTGAACTGTTGCCCAATTTCTTATGAACTTGACCAAGACGATAAAGAGTCCTTCCTTTCGCAGCAGCGTCAATCTCTTCGTCATTAGATTTCAAATCCAACACAGAGAGTGCTTGAGTGAGCCATTCCAAGGAACCATCAAAATCTCCAATATCAGACAATGCAACGCCCATTAAGTACATTGTGGAGTGCAGTTCTGGGTGGTTTCCTCCGAGCGCCTCCTTTGTTATACCATAACTCTCCTCCAAGCATTCTAGGGCTCTTTCTGGCTGTTTCAATTCTACATGAATGTTGCCCATATTGAACAGGAGGTCGGCTATTCTAAGCTCTTCCCTATCATCAGCACGTCTGCTTTGTTGAATATCAAGTACTTCTTTGAAACAGACCATTGCTTGTTCGTGTTCCCGAGATGCCGCATGAAGGTTACCTAGGCGGTGTAAAACATCAGCGATCTCCTCTGAAAGCTCAATTTTGTAAATTTCGTCGTGTTCGGCATCAAATACATCCCGCATTATGGCCAGCATTTCAGAGTACACAGTTACCAGCTTCTCATTAATCTTGCTTGCACCATTGGATGATTCTAGGAAGGAAACGGACGATCTATAATGCTCAAGTACGTCGTACAAATCACCCCCAGAGAGCATTAAATTGTGGCCAGTTTCACGATGAAGATCACCGAGTTTTTCCTTTGACGCGAGTGGCTCCTTAAATTCGTACACCCCTATGGCCTTATCATAACAAAGGAGAGCTTTCTGGAACCTTGACTCAATCGCAAAAGCCCTCCCCATGCCAAATAACGTCTCAGCAACATTCAGACTGTCTTTCCCAAAGTGTTTGAGGTAGATTCTCAGACAGCGTGAGAAGTGTCCAATTGATTCCTCATCTTCTTGGTCAAGGAGGACACTTGCCAATTGAAATTCAATGAGAGCAGATGCAACAGTGTTGCGCTGCTGGGTGCTCTGACATGCTCTCCGAATCTGAATGCCTTTTTTGAGACATTTTGTACTTTGTTCTAACAATCCCTCCTTGTGATGAATGATGCCAATGTGATATAGTAAACGAGCTGCCAAAAGGTTGATTGCTTCCATGTCCATCACATGTCCGCCATCTGCCTTCTCATTAACATCCATTGCAGCCTGTTTACCGGTTGTTTCGAGGAGGTGCAAAGCCTTTGTAAAATGAGCCTTCGATTCAGCAAAATTACAGCGTGCTTCATCCACACAACCAAGAAGATATAAACAGTGAGCCTCAGCAATTGAGGAGTTTGTAGATTGGGTTGTAGTATTGTTCTGTGAGCGGAAGAGGAGTGAAGAATTCAATGAGTCGGATGCTTTGTTAAGATCCTCATCAGTTTTGGCAGACTTTTTCCTTGAATTGAGAGCGAGAGCACGATGAAGATGAGCTTGACCTAAACTGTGCAACGTGTTTGCTACGTGAATATTGTCCTCTCCCAGAAGGAGGTTTTGGATCTTCAATGCCTCGAGAAAATAGTTGATGGCTTCGCCAGCGAGCTTTGATGTGTCAGCGTCCAATCGTAGAGAATTGCGCCCCACAAGACGAAGGCACAAATTGCCAAGCAGGTAAAGGTTTAAGGCAAGATCAAGATCATTGCCTTTCTCCTTCTCTTTTCTTCTGATGTGCAATGACCTCTTGAGATAATCCTGAGCAAGGTCCTCGTCATCTTCTTCCTCTCTTTCTTCATGTACGACACCATACCAAGTATTTTCAGACTCCATGTAGAGTACACCTTGGTTCTGAAGCGACTCTGCCAAGGACACATGACCCTTTCCATACACAGCAGTGGTAATACGAATAGACTCAGAGTAACAATCCAGTGCCTTCTCCTTTGCAACTTTTTTCTGGCCTTGTGTTGGAGAAGAGAGAACCAGTTGCCTGTAGGCATTCCCCGTATTATGAAGAATGTCTGAAACAATAATGTGGTCTTTCGTCCCTAATCTTGCTACGGTTGATTGTTCAGCCTGATGGAGGAAAGTATGGTTCAAAGTGAGCCTGGATACTTGTCATTTGATGATTCTAAAGCCACAAGCATTTCAAGCCAAAAATAGCACAATCAATTCAAGCAAAACATGTCAAATGCCAAACACACAACAATCACCGTACTCACATCTTGATACGATTTGATTGCATCTTTGGTCATGCCTATTTTTGCTTGTAAATTTCCTAGTCGAAAAAGCACGTCTTCCTTGGTTGGGCCAGTATCACCCAGGATCTTGTCAATCTGACCTTTGGTACTTTTCTCTTCATCACCGTGGTCATCATCGGAATCAATATTTTCCCTGCCCACAAGAATCACCAGGAGTGATGATAAGCAAGCTACATTTTTCAAATCCCATTTGGACTGGTCAAAGCACTCTAGCGCATTCTCGCGGTCTATGGATTCCAGAGATCCAAGCTTTGTTGAAAAGAGTTCGCGCAACTCGATAGCACGTTGAATATGATCCAAACTAAACGATTCGTCAGAACGTTGCTCTCCGGAACATTGATATGCATCACTGACGATTGTTGAAGTGGAAAGAGCTGAGGGGTCCTCACAAAAGAGACCTGGAATCGACAACGGGATCTGCATTATTGTGGGGTCTGGGCATGACATTCGCATGTCTTGTGTCTTGTTGAGTAAGTTGATAGTCTTTTGAAAACATTTAAATGCATGATCTGGACTGTCATGCATACTATGTTTGCCAATCAAATGAACAGCAGTAGAAAGACCATTTGTAATCAGGATTTCCAGGCGTTTTCTGAGATCTACACCCAATTCATCGCTTTTAGATTGATTCAATTTCCCAGTGGCAGCATTAAATGCTTCGACAGCTTGTTGAAGAGAAGTGATGGTAGATGAAGTATCTTGATGAGGTAAAGATGCCACCCCTATCAGACAAAATGCAACATTAATTTGAGCAACCAAGTCTTGTAAAGTAAATTTTGCTTCTTGGTTTGCTGTGGATTTTGCCCTAACTCGTTGGAGTGCGATGGATAACAGCTGCTTGGCTTTGTCATGGTCCTTTTTTCTCGCATAAGTAATTCCAATCAGGTAAAGGATCTGCAAAGTTAAATCATCCACATCAGCACAAGACTCATGGACAGTGGTTAAAGTTCTAAAAACGTCATCTGTAATATGGAAGGATGCATTGCCGCCATTCAATGATTGCACATCATAAAGACCACAGAAGGCTCTCATCTCTTCCGATGCACTATTGGCTTCTAATGTGACATTCTTAATGATGAGAGCTTCAAAAAAGTACGAAATGGCTGCATTATAGGAACGCTCCCGGAATGCAAGTCTCCCAGCGACAATCAAGTCCTCTTGTAATGACTGGAGTTGAGTAGCCGTGGCAGAAGCAAATATCTCAACTTGGGAATTTGAATTGACATAGCATTGATTTCTTCTCGACAGGATGGCTTTTTGGATGAAATCTTTGGCGCTTTGCTCCTTCTTAATCTGATTAGCTAGAAGAATGTGAAAGTTTGTACCCTCAGCTTGTCTAGCTGAGAGTAATAACATGTGACCTTCCCAATCTAATGAACAGGAAAGCTTGTTCGCTTGCTTTGTGAAAATATTGGCTGCTTGTGAAAGAAGCCCTGAGGCGGATGTGCTGGGTATTTTCGACTGTTTGTCCGCATAGACACCTTCTGATCCTTTAGTCCATCCCATCCTTTCAATTGCCTGTTCCAAGCCTGTGTTGGCAAAAGATTAATGAAGATGTATAATTGGTGAATTTGTCAATGACCAAACAATAAAGATTCAACTTTATGCAGAGAAAAGCACTTACAAACCAATGAAGCGTCATACTCCTCCAACATGTTGAGTGAACTTCCTAAGCATTCCAGAGTACATGCAATGTCTTCATTGATAGAAGAAACAAACCCCCCAGGCAAATCCTCACTCTCGGTGCTTGTACCATGACTCTTGATCCAAGCTGATTTTTCCTGATCTTCGGTGTGCTTGATAATTGACAAACATTGTCGATAACAACTTGCAGCTTCAGACCACTGTTTAAGTTCACTGTGGATGGTGCCCATATTAAAAAGTGTGTTGCTAACCATCTTGTGAAAGCGCCCAACGTGTCGAATATACAGAGACAACGATTCACGATAAGCCATCAATGCAGATTCCGATTCACCCTGCTTAGTGTCATGACAAAAGCCCACGCAAGTAAGGGTGTCTGCAAGATGCAGTTCCACTGACATTTTGGCCTCTCTCAGCTGCTGCAGCTCATCCTGCTCGCCACTACGCACTGCTGATGAGTCTTTCGCTGCATTTTCCTCTGCCTTCGAAAATATATACATGCAAGCTTTGTATGCCTCAAGTGCAATTCTATAGGCTCCAATTTCGAGCGCAACTGCCCTACTATTTTCTGGGACGTTGGGGGTTGTTGTTTCTGGAGACTCTGCATCAATGTCTCTCTGTCGGCGGCCAAGACAAATCCCAACGTGATGTAGTGCACGACCAATCTCGAGACAAGTGGCAACAATTCTAGCGTAGTTGTTGAGTGTAATTTTTCCTGATCCACCTGCTTCGCCTTCAGCATGCTCATCAATACCTTCAGCAGCTGAGTTTTGCTGCAACTGGTAACCAGTGTTTTGTAACGTAGTCTCAAGATGAGAGTACAAGGTAGAGACAAGCAGTTCGTGCAAAGAAAGGTACTCTTCAGTGTCGTCGTATTTGGTTCTATCCGTATTACTTCGGTGGGAAATTTGATCACGAAAATTGGAGAGATGACTAATTGTAGCAGCATATGGTCCCTGAAGCTCAAACCTGCTTTGGATGTAAGTGGCACTGGTAAGAAGACGATTCAAGTCATCATAATCAACAGCTTCAGCTCCATCCGCGGGACTAGTGCATTTTTGAACAATGAGAGCCCGCAAAAGAAACGTTGGTGTGTATCGCAATGAATACAGTTCAGCTAAAGGCTCGATATGCTTTAAACCTGCAACCGAGCCATTGCTTGCTGAACTGTTATCCTCACATTTAGATGGGTTGATGTGCTTTAAACTTGCATCTGTCTCGCATTCATCCGGCTCAACATGCTCAGAACTGGCATCTGGGTCGGGGGGCTTTATAAATATCTCCTCACTTTGATCCGCCTCAGATTGCTTTGTTGCATCTGCGTCACTGCTCGCGGTACTTTTCTCATCATTATTATCCTGCTCTGATTGCATCAAGTTTACATCTGGGTTGATGCTCAATGAACTTTTTCCCTCGACTTCATCCTTTGGTTCTACATTGCCCTCTACACTCGATAGCATTATTTTAGCCACGACATTTGCCCAAGATACTTCCCCGCTGTAGGATGAATTGGCAGCTTTCTCACCAACCTCTCCAATTACCGCAGACCGAATACGAATTTCACACTCTTCAGTTTCCAATGTGGCATTCCCATCAGGAAGGCCTCCACCCTCCTCCTCTTTCTTCTGTTCATTTTCCAAGTCACCATACAAAAACCTTTCCAGTTCATCCTGTTCATCATCTGAATTGGCTGTAGTGGACTTGAAAAGCTTCCTACTGGGTTGTTTCGAGGCACTAGTCATTGTTGATTCTTGTACAGTGAGAACTTGGTACCTACGAAAAATGTGGAGTTCCTCTTCTGTTAAAATGGAGGCTATCAGCTCGGCTCTTTTCGTGGTACTGATACTGGATGCTGGGGGTTTTAAATCATTGGCTTCATTATTTGATGCCGATAAAGAGAGTGTGCCATCATCAATCAACTGGATAACTTGCTCGAAAAGGCTACGAGCTGTAACGAGAGGAACATATTGATCCACATCCAAGTTGATTGCCAAGTCTTTCCACTCATCATCTGGTTCAAGTTTGGTTTGCTCTTCTTCTGCTTCATCTGAATCATTCTCTAATTTTGACTCCTCTTCATCCTTCTTCAACGACGACCCTCCAACATCTCCATGAAAAGCCTCCACATAAGCTTTAATACAAGTCATGAGCAGTGAACGAAACACAAGCACTCCCTTCTGTTCCGATACAAATTCCTCCGTATACAACTGCTCGTGTTCCTCAATTGTAGCTTCCTCCGAAAGAGTAAGAACCGAAGGTCCCGCCGACTTGGCCACTGAAACTCCATCATTATCATTGTCAGCTTCACCGCTGTACTCCTTATAATATTTCCTCGCCAAAGTCCACAACCTCTCATCCCAATCACCCACATCATCCTCCCCATCAACCGTAGAACTATCCTCCCCATCCTTATTCAACTTCTCAGTCTCCTCCAAGGCCTTATCACCCAACCCCTCGGCCAAGGCATGATGCACATCCCTCCCAAACTGATGTTTTTGTGGCATTTTCGCCGCGTACAAAGTAGAGGTATCAATGTCAAACAATCCCTCCTCTTGTAAATGTTGTATCCACCAGGGACGGTTTTCATCGCAAAGAGTTGGGGGTAGGTCGGAGTTTTGGGAGGCTTCGTCGTCTGCGGCTTCTTCTTCCTTGTCTGAGGATGGAAAGGTGATATCTAACCCCTCCAGATCGAATAGTTTGTAGTCAAAGACTGACGATTTGTCGCTGGAGGATGATGGGTCTCGAGATTGTTGGCTTTGATCGTCTTCCTCCCTCTCCTTTTGCCTTCTACCATCCTCACCTTTCTGCTGTGACTGCCTCGGCTGACGCCTGGGTGATCTATCTGAACTCGAGGACGCCATGGTAACTTCAAACTCCTCCCCGCCCCAAACCGAGCTTTGTTCATCACTCTCATATGCACCCTGACTAACATGCTGCTGGCGCCTCCTCCCAGGCGAGTACCGAGAATTCCGCGACATGCCCGACAAATGAGAGTGAAAACTACCATTCCTACCACTTCTAAAAGAAGATCGTCCATTACTACGTGACCTCGAAGAACTGAAGTCGGTATATTCATCCTCTATAAAATCAATTCTAGACCCTCTGCGTTTCGGCATGCTACCGAAAGTAGATTTGGCCATGTTCCACTCTTCATCGTCGCTGTCCTCATCGTACACTAAATTGCTAAAGGATCTTCTAGACTTTGAGATTTGTACAGTTTCGGGATACGATTCGTGGCTGTTACTGCTTCTTCTCAGGGGGCGTAGGCGTGAAGAGACCGAGGCTCTTCTTTGTCGGGAATGAGGGAGTGATCTTTGTTGGGGATACTCGTCATCATGAAAGCTACGTGACTTTTTATTCCGTACGTGACGTGAATTGTAAAGTGGTACTTGATTGACGGGATGGTTGAATTTTATGGGGACAGAGTCTACTAGGTAGTCTTCTTCGTCGTGGACTGAGTGACGATTGCTCCTGCTGCTTTGGGAGGTTCGCCTGTTCCTTGTTCCTGTAATTAACTCTTCTTCGTGAAAACTGCTGCTTTTAGTCCTGGGACGTGATGACTTATGTCTCCTTCCCTCTTCTTCATAAAGACTGCCCCTACTGCGAGATTGAACCATTGCACCTTTATTAGAAGGCTGCTGCCTATGACCACGAGGAGGTGCTTCACCCACATAATAATCATCATCATGAAAACTCTTGCTTTGTCTACTCTTGATTCTTTTCGGCTCCTGAGGTGCTTCACCCACAAAATAGTCATCATCATGAAAACTGCTGCTTGTTCTACCCTTGACTCTCTTCTGCAGCTCCTCCCCGATGAAATAATCATCATCGTGAAAACTTTTGCTTTGTCTGCTCTTCCCTGGTTTTGACTGTGGCTCCTCCCCTATAAAGTAATCTAAAAAGGCACTGTTACTCTGCGGCTTGGCATTTCTTCTATCTTCACGCCAATCACCCGACTTGGCAAGTCTTCTACCGCCTTCACGTCCGTCACCACGCCCGAAATCATCCCTTGCTCTCCCTCCTTCACGACCATAGTCATCTTCGCGCCTACTGTAATCATCCTCGTATCTTCTGGGACTGTCATCCAACCGTCCCAACTTTTTACTCAATGTAGAATTGAGCGAACTAATTGGTGACTCTTCAAAATGCTGTTTGACGTATCGTGTGGGGCGACTTTTGGAGGGGGGATCGTTGGATAATGAGGAGGTTATGGATTCTGCATCGTGTTGTCTGTGACGACGGTGAGGGTGCGGGGCGTACAGGTGTTCTTCGGGGTCTTGGCGGGGGTGGATTGGTGGATCCATTGAGTTCTTTGCTGTTTAAAGAGGTTGCTATTGAGGAAGTCGGTGTGGCCTGCCTTTGAGTGCCTTGAGGTGGTCTACGTTATTCTATTTAGGTACGGTGCCGGTGCCATTGTGGGAACGGTGATTTGCACATCGATTTCGGATTTCACCATCGTGACCTCGTTTATTTATGTGTGACCCTCGCTCAACGCGTGAAACCCAACACATGAGTCTCTCAGAATTTCCTTCGCAATTATCATCTATTTTTTAGGATGGTTACATAAAAGGTAAATGCTAAAATCAAAGACGGAATCCCAAAAACCGGAGAATTCCACCACCGCAATAAATAGATGAATTGAAAAACTCAGAAAGCAAGACCAGAAAAGACATGTGTAGAAATGGTGACGCGTCCCATGTGTAGTGGGAGTCTGTCCACATTGACGGAGAAGAGACCAGAATTACAATATTTGAGTCTGTACATTATATTCAGATATGTAGGTTTATTAACAATGAGTAAGATGAGAAGGGGTATCTTTTTTCTGAGAATTGTAATTCTTGGGACTGGCCCAAGAGGTTTTCGAGGTAGGTCCTGTCAAACATCTGTTTTCCAGAATTTGTGGAGTTTTTCAGAGAGAGTTTTCATGGTCTTCATCAACTCAACAACCTCAACAACCTCAACAATGTGGGCATGAACTTCAAGTGCCAAAAAAACGCCAAACATATTACCTAGTAACCCTCATATCAACGTCGTCAAAGTCAATGGAAATAGTGAACCCCTTGCTTTTTGTTATGTTGTTTTCAACAATTTCAAATTGAAAACCTTTCGTCTTCGTGATAAACTGTTCACACCACGGGCGAAGCAAGGAGAAAATGGATTAAAGTCGAAACTGCATTTTTTCCTTGACTGGTGGTGTCAACTAGAACTAGTTTTATTATTACAAGCTATTGGCACTTCAACTCAATCTAATAAATACAACAACATTAGAACATACTATCTGCATAAGTTTCAAGATAATTCATGCCCTAGACTTGCTTGCCACCATGTAGGTTTAGTCTTGATTTGAAGCAGTGATGTTGCATTTGCTGTGCATTGACCAACGTGCAGAATTAACGGCATCAACGTCTTTGTGGACCTTACTACGCTTGATAAGCTTCCATTGAGTGTGTTTGATATGACCGTTGATTTCCTTAGCCATAGTCTTCACAAATTCTTCACCATCGGGCTGTTGTATGGCTAGGTGAAAGTGCATGATGTCACCCATCATTTCTGCATGGAAAACAGCAGGGGTCACACATGCGGTCTAGCAGACCCCAATGGAAATCATGCTCAAGTACGTAGGATTTGAACCCTGGCTTCTTCAGGACTTATTCTTTGAATAGCTTGCATGTAGTGCTTGTCCTTATTGCCATAGAAGTGAGTCGAGACACATATTCTTGCATGGCTCTACTCATCTTTCTGACTCTGCCCCTACTACTTGTTGTGCCCATTGTTATTTGTTATCTACCACAATACATAAATGAGTCAAGTAGGCGGAGTGGTTAATAGAAGTAGTATGCATCAGGACTTACATCTTCAAGAGTAGATAAATTGAGTGGGATGCATGTATCCATGATCTATTGATCCATGAAATCCTTGGGTTCCTTTGGTGATTGGTGGCACATTGCTCCCCCCAGAAGTTCTAAATCTGCGATGCATTGTATCTTTGTAAAGATATACATCTGATGTGTGTGTGATATCAATCACATCACACGGAGGAACTCAGTTGGAAAGATCCACGAGTGAGGGTGTAGGAATCGTAAAAGATATTTTTGTTGGCAGCGCTCGGTTGCCTTAAGCTCATAATGTTCATTTTGCATCAACATAGGTCCCTCAATTCTCTTTCCGGACCTGTATAAGTTAGATACTACATGTCTCCCTCAGAAAATTACATATATTCAGGTCCTTGAATAGATGCAGAAATGCTTCATCAAAAAGTTCTTGTTGATTTTAAAAGAAAGAAACACCACCAGGAACAAATGGAGTAAAAAACTTGAGTGTTCTTGGTCCTAATATGTGTTACAAGTTCTTGTCCATTCCTAACAATACACTCAGAATCAGTACAGTTTTGGATCATACTTCACTAGCCCAACAAGCTGCTTCCATCCTGCTGATGTCAATGTGTCAGCTGAAGAGCAACATACTGTCTCAAAGAAGTTATTGTATTTACAATGGAACTGTAGAGAACAAAGGCCAGTTGCCAAATTGAAAACTACGTTGACATTCTTTCTGTTTTTTTTTGTTTAGACTTGGATCTAAGCTGAGACCGAATGAAGCTCTTGGAGACCATTTCGGATTTTTTACCAACAGCTAGGTCATTCTGGAGAGCAAAGATAGGATACAACAACAAACATGGTCATCTTACATATTGAACCCCACACTACCTATGAGAAACATTCCAATTGCGAAGTATTATCTGGCAAAAAGGGGATTGTATTAAATATGCACACAACAATTCTAAAAGTATAAGACCATAAACCGAGATTCAATGCTTGTGGTAACTGAGCTTTAGCATGTAACTACATTGTGTGAGCAACCCCTGTGAGGTCTCAAATGGCTCTTTCAGCAATTCCATTCTGAAAATGAGCATTGCCACCACAGAAGGTAAGTAATTTATTGGATGCATCACAATGTTTTTAAAGCTGTCGTCTGAAAACCACAGATTTTTGTTATGGTACTGTTTGATTCTCAAACATTGGTCAGTGGCAAATTGCTGGAGCACTTGCTTTGCTTGGGTTGTTTCTTCAGACATCATTCTTGTCATGAAATGTACAAAACGAAGTCTTAAGAAATGGTCCACAAATATGATGCTGACAGATTTACCTGCCTTTGAGATGAGCAAAGAAGCTGGGTTGCAAGGGCATTCACCAGTGTAACTTTCAAAATAGATGGGTTTGTTTGTTTTTGATTTGTTGGACAAAGAAACCTTGGTTGTCTTGTCAAAATAAAGTCAGAACATCTTATAGGTTTGATTTTGGATAACATCTTCAGTATATCTCAAATTTCAACTAACAACCTCAATTGAGGAAAAGGGAGATGATCAAGACAACAATGTCATTGGAGCAATTCTGCTTGGTTGTAAGCAAAAATGGATAAGTGATCAAGAAAGTTTTATCACCTAATGTACAACGTGTCTAATATAATAATTGAATCATTTTGCATGTTTTGTGCCCTATCATTTAAATATAACGGCATTCATGCTTTATTCTGAACGACAAATTAAGGGCAGAAGATAACTGCACACAAACATTAATGACAGTTGAAATACACTGTCTTCTCATCTGGACTCTCTACAAAACACAATTCGACACCGAACACAGGCAGCACCTTTACAACATCATGTTACTGATCAAAGATGTTGGGTTCAACCGAAGCAGACGCCCAACCGAATCCACATACTCCATACTATTCCTATCACAGTCAGCAGAAAGAAGAAGTAAATTGATTGGGAGCATTCCCTCTCCGCCTTTCATA
>JALLAY010000207.1:0-20891 GCA_036939635.1 Cyclotella baltica | reverse complement strand
GGCTGGAGAGATTTCAGACGGTTGGGAGAGTCTCAAAGTGGGCGAGTTTTTGATAACCAGAGACTATTTGTATCCATTTTCCTATTATGTGTCCGTGTGGGCGAGTTTTAAAGGTAATTGGGTGAGTTAAAATGCTTCAATAACAACCGTCTTACTAGATGGTGGCTGCAACAATACTAAGCTTAACCAATAGCTGGAAAAAGTTAGCACAAAATGGTGCAAAAATACAGCTTTGTTTATGACGTGGGCCTTGGGGCAGGGTTGCCCCACCCTTCACAAGTGAAATGCCAAATCATCTGGAGAATCCCTTGAGACAAATCTTTTTTGGCAGGAAATGACCACAAGCTTTGCCCGTGTTATTTGTCGATTTCAAATCTTGTCAAGGCTTGGAACTTCTGACTTGTCTGTAAAATTCCTTCCCTCATTAAGCCCTTTGATTTCTTGCTAGTAATGGATGATGTATTTGTTTCTGTTGGTCGGGTTTTGGGATCCAAGTTTGTTTCTTCATTATTTCACCCATGAATGAGCCTAACAACTAGATGAGTAGATTCCAATTATAACAGGCATGACCCTTCTTTTGATCAGTTTGTTGCTATGGTCACCCAGCCGCCTCTTTGGAGTTCATTCCACTACAATCCAACGCCACGCACTGGTGTAGATTTGCTCCCCTGAACCAACACTGTTCAACAATTGGTTGCAACCTCTGAAGAACTTACTCTGAAGTTTCCAGCAGTAGCCACACTGTGACTCATGATGGATTCAATTCGTGTTGAGTATTTCTCTAGTTGATCATTAATTTCCGGAGCAATAAGGGAGTCGTGACAATTTATAAAAGAGTTGGCTGAGGACAATCATTTTAAAAAATATAATTAGTGTTTGCTGGTTGGTTGAGGAGGCTGGTTCATTGGATTCAATCAACTGTTCAGTGTTGTGGTTTGTGTTTTTGTTTGTCGATTTTGACCATTGAAAGGTGTTGAGTCATGCAGTACTTTTGACTTGTATGATTACATATAAATCGGTACTTCAAAATTAATGGTGAATATTCAAAGTCAAAAGTACAAAAACGAGTGGAGTCAACGATCCCATGCCAATGCACGGCCAAAAATGGATGCAATGGTTGTTGCCAAAAGGCACCATATAACCACCCAGAATAGCTTGTGATGTAAAGGGTGGGGTGGCCATGAATAAACATGTTTATTATTTTATTTTATCAGTCACCATCAATATCTAAAAATAAAAAGTCTTGCATCGCGTAAATTCGTCAAATACCACCAATCTCAATCGTGGCTGTAGTAGTCACGACCAAGATAATCCAAGACTCAATTTGTAAATTGCGCGAAATGCTTTAATTTATTGTAGCTGTTTAACATTTGCGCGCACCTTGGCGTCAGTGTCATTCAGTAAATTCTCGCAATTGAATAAACATTAAATCTTTCCCGTTATTGATCATTCACGTCGTCGTCCCCCAACAAAATGAAGCAATGAAACAACCGACTTCCTTCAACGCACCCCCATTTCAATAAGGCAACACCCAATCCACCAAAAGACGACCCCAACAGAATAAAATCCAATGTCGCGCCTCTTTCGATCCAAACCAAAAAATAGCCAGTCGGCCTCGCAGCCGTCGTCATCGTACCCCCAGCAGCAACCGCGTCGTCGACTGTCTGCTGCGGCTGTGGGGGGGAAACAGAGGCCCAGTGAGAAGAATCCGCAGAGCGGGGCTAGTTACAGGTACGTTGCTGTTAGCTGTTGTTGGATAGTAGCAGTCGTTGATGCGTTACTGGTCGCCTGGATGTTGTTTGCTATATATCTTGGTCTCTTCATTTTTTATGCCGGTTGCCACTCATTAATTTAACACTTTTTCAACTATTGTCAATGTTAATGGCAATTCAATTATTTCTCATTTGTGTAGCGATTAAATTCATTCGTTGCTATGGTCAATTTATCTGTCTTCAATGTCCATTAAATTATCTCTTTATATATCTTTTGCCTGTTAACCTGACTTATTGGTGGTAGATATGCACTAAATATTTTGCTGGTTGTCATGCGTTAATTTATCTGTTTTCATTGTTAATGTACACTCAATTATCTCGAGGATGGCTTCTGTCCCAAGCTCATCTTTGTAAACATTTTAATTTATGTTTTGTTTCATTGATTGTTACAGTTTTTTGCCCAGCTTTTGATCGAGTGCTTCTTTCTTATCAATACTATTTTGGTGAGGGTGGCAATTATGGCCTTAGTTTTATCGCTTGTGCATTGAGCCTTGAATCACTTAATGTGCTTACAATAAAAATTGCACCGGAAAAAATTATTTGTCTTCTTTTACTATGCTGTGTGAATTCTTATGCATTACATTGTTGGCAAAAGCGAACTTGTTTGGGAAATAAGTATTTAATGGTCTGTTTGAGTCTGATGGACCTTTGATCTATGTTTGTCTCAAACATTTGAACTTGTGAAAAAAAAATCTCTTCACTAGAATGAAATTCTCTAATTAGACCTAACAATTACTTGCATTGCATGTCAATACAAAGCTCCTCTTCAAGAGGTACTCAGTATTCTGATGACGGGGCAGCCGTAGCCATTAACTTGACAGATCAAAGACTAAATGATTGGAAGAATGAAACACCTCCAAACAGCAATAATAATAATGCAGCAACAGCAACAGGTAAAACTGTCACCTTTCCCAATACCACCCGTCAACATCCCCAACGAGGAATTTCCAAACCATCCACCGGAGTGACTAATCTAATATTGCTTATTGAACAATCCAAATGGTCAGAAGCCTCACAACGTGCACTCACGCATCCACATGAAGTCAAGCAATTGGTCAAATTGAGAAAAACTACCAAAAGTTCCTCTTCCGGTGCTGCTGCTGGTAAAGCCGGACCGGGTGTTCAAATATCCAATGTCAAATGCAAAGCATTGCATCATGCATGTCAAAAACTTAGAAGTGTCCATACCAATATTTATTCCAACAAATCTACAACAACAACTTCTAATCCTTCAAACAATAAAGAAGGTCAAGTAATAGATCAAGATGAATACATTGAAGCATGTAAATGCATCCTAACCCTCATCCAACTCCACCCCGAGGCATGTAAAGAACGCGAAAGCCGACACGGATGTCTTCCTCTCCACCTGGCAGTGTTTAGCATGTGTGCAACTCCTCCTCCCCCCGGTCCAAACGGACGACATGTCGAGTTGGGTGCTACCATGGAACAATCCATGGATGATAGAACACACGCTAGAATCAATAGCGATAGTACCACTTTTTGTTCGAATAAATCACAAAAACCTCCGCCGATTTCTTCACGATCCACCAGTTTACCCTTCAAGAGTCCACCCCAGGCTATAGGCAAGGGAGGACACGTGCGTAACAGCTCCAACTCTTCTGCAGACTTCAGCATGGGTAATATATCCGCCATGATTCAAGAGGAGAGTGAACATCAACAAGCTTTGGATCAGCATCAACAGTCTGTAAAGGCTGCAGAGGCGGAGAAGACAGAAAATGACGATACGTACGAGGGTAAATTGTTGTCGAGGATGAATGATATGGAAATGATGTTACGAGATTTGGAAGATGAATGTAATAAAAAGAAAAAGAAGGGGAATAATAGCAGCAGCGGTAGCGGGGGAGTATCACCCACAGCTGTGGGCATGTGTACTGGCGAATTATCAGAGGGTTTGTCGACAGTGACAAGTTCAGAGAGTGGAAAAGCAACCACGACGACAAAGGTTGTGGGTGTTTCGATACCAATGGATAGTGTCGATGAGATGTCGAGAGAGACGGATAGTCATTCGTCACCGCTTGCCGAGCACGACTCTTCTAATAAAGTGGAAAAGTCTCCTTTTGAAGAAAAGGATGCATCGAGTGCATCCCCAACCTTTTCATCCCAAGTAGGAAATCACGACAAAACCACATCCAACACAACACCATCCAGCTCCGCCTCCATCTCCACATCCTCCATAACCTCACAAAACTCCGAATACCAACGGCGCTACCTCCAAATCTCCACCTCCCGCCGCGAAGAATACTCCCTCCGCGTCATAAACGCCCTCCTCGACGCCTGGCCCCGCGGCATCAAAACCTCCTCCGAAGGCGGCCGTCTCCCCCTCCACATGGCGTGCTTTGGCAAGGCCACGGTCAAAGTAATGGAATCGGTACTAAATTCTTATCCTGATGCGGCTCGACAACGCAACGCCGATGGGTTTTTACCAATACACATTGCCGCGCATTGGGGAGTGAGTCATCCGGACATTGCGCCGTTGTTACTCCGGGCGTATCCCGATGGTGCTGTTGGGCGTAATCGATGGGAGAGAACACCAATTGAGGAGGCTTTGGGTATGGCGGGGGAGAATGGACGGTGTCATCAGATGGCTTTGGTTTGGGCTTTGAGACGGCATCCTACGGTGAGTGATTTTGATTGGAGTTCAAATACTTTTTTAGTATCTAAGATCTCTTAAACTCTTCACGTATGGTCATTAGTATTGGATACATAATGATATTGCCGCCATGTTATTGCCGAGGAATGTCAAGAGTGCCCCTTGGAGGGTTGTGGATGCTGAGGGGTTGGTGGTGCAGGGGAGTGGGGGTAATTCGGCGGAAAGTAATGGTGTTGGAAGTTTGATGCATAGTGGAGCTGTGGATGTGGATGAGGTTGGATCAAGTGATGAAGATGAAGGGTGAGTGCTAAATAGTTTGATATAGTTCAATTTCTCTCTCTCGAAACTCTATTTACACGCATTGCCATCATGTAGATTTGAAGTCAAAGGCCCAAATGCACGGCCAAGCCCAATCATTAGTAATTCCACACGCACTCTAGCATTAGCCGAATCAACAAATTTATTCATCCTCGTAACAAAAGAAAAGAATTGGGCCGCCGCAACTCTACGATGCCAACGACACCCCAACGAAGCTAAGGAAGTCCTCGAGGTCAAAGTTCGAGGAGCATACACAGCAAAAATAACCCCGTTGCACTATGCCTGTGAACAAAAGCCCACGGTTGAAATAATACGGGCCCTGATAAATGCAAATCCCCACGCATTGCGACGGAGGCAAGAACCCGGCGGTCAACTCCCCCTCCATGCGGCCTGCACTTGGGGTGCATCAGTCGATGTCATTAAATTGTTACTATCGGCTTGTCCGGACTCGGCCGAGGCCTGCGACTTTCTATCCAACCTCCCACTTCATTGCGCCTGCTACTCTGGAGCCGATAGCCTCGTCATTAAAGCATTATTGAGAATATATCCTCAAAGTGTATGGCCGAGGAATCATCAGGGCAGCAGTGCTATTGATATTGCAAGGAGGTTGGGTCATTCAAATAGAAAAGAGGTTGTGAATGTGTTGGAAGAGACGATGAATAAGTTGCTTACGAGTAAATTGACTCAGAGTGATGGTTCGACTGCGAACCAGTCGGAAGAGGGGGTTGAGGTGAATGGGTAAGTGAAGGCTGTGACTGATGTTGCTTTCGTCGTGTAGTGAACATTGCTTCTTACTTCTTTTTTACTCTTTGCGTTCCCAATTTTGTAGCAGCAATGGTTTAATGTGGGTATAATACTGTATTAGCATCAAATTTGTGGCAGAGAGTCACCACTCATTAGGTTTAAGAACAAGTTATTGTTTACTTAATCTGATCACAAATTCAAATAATCTATTCATAAATTGCCCGGCATGTGTTCATTTACAATGTTTCGTGGCGCTCCAACTCCTCAATCTTGGCATCTGCCGCAATATAACCAACAGACCTTCTTACTTTTCGTATGAAGCACCTGTGATATCGGTTGCTTTGCGCATAGAATATCTTTCCTGAACACCTGGCTTGTATCGTCACTACTTATAGGCATGATCTGATGGATATAGAGCCCAAATCATGCATACTTATTTAGGGTGGCAGATACTTAGTTCAACCTCTAGGAATTGTCCCGGAAATCAAACTTGGACACAGATCCAATCAATAATGATGAAGTGGATCAGATCTAAGCACTTATCAGAATGGAAGTGGAAGTCTGTAAAAAAGCTGACCTTGTATATAAAATACATACTTTGACACATTAGACGGTGTTTCAGAGGAGAATGGAATGTTGTCACAGACAAGTTCTTGAGAGATGATGATAGAGCTGACAAAGGAGTTTATCAAATTTTTGTAGTTCTACGCTCCTTAACAGATATATGACAGAGGCTGCCAATAAAGCTGCAGTTACAAGGAAAAATACTCAAGAACCAAATTTATTAGTGGTGCTGATTTAGATCTATTTGAATCTGTGGAGACTGTTTTGTCCTGAGGGATGGTTTTTGAAAGAGTCACACGATACTCTGGCTGAGAGGACTATCAGAGGAAACATTTCAAACGTGGTATTTAACTTTAGGACACTGAAAGAGCCAACATTCAACACCAGCCAACCTCTTCAAGGGATTGAGATGGAAAGTTTAGTCAAATTTTATCACTCTACTCAGATCAATAGGAAACAAAGCTTCAGCAGAAATGAAACAGGTATCATTGCCAATGATTGTTAACTGAAATCGCTAGTTTAAAGTAAACAGAAACACAAAGAGCTACTGGCCAACTATGCCATCTATTTCTGCACGAGATCATGAGAATTTCTAAAGTTCATCAGGATAAAAACATGAATCATATATATATAGTTAGATTCAGATGTGCTGTCTTCAAAAGAAATATATAACCAAATAATGCCAACCAATGATCACAATTTTTAGTACAGCACCAGTGTCACCATCAAATTTGATAAGAAAAAAAATGAGAAGTCAGAAAAATTATCCCAGCACAAAACACAACAGGTGCTCATGAATCTACGAAGGATATAGAGGCACAAAATAAAACAAATCAAAACGTATCCAAGCTCATCAGAAGACACTACAGTCTCTACAGGGCAGTTAAATAGTAAAATTGAACACACAACGGGCCAAGAAATAATCAGTGCAATTATCCGAGCTGCCATGTAAAACGGATATCACATAGTGAGACAAAAACAAGGGTTTTTTGGAACAACATCAACCAGATCAGGGGGGATTGTGACGTCTCCAGGTGACTTACCTTCCTACTTATTAAAGATGATTGGTTGTTTGTCAAGGGATGTGTCCTGAAATACAGAAATAAAGTGCATATGTTTTACACATTACATTGCAAGCAGAATAAATTTGCACATGTCTCCGTGGCATCACCACGGTTGAACTAATCTAATAATTGATGCGGCAACAAGAAGGATAAGTTGGTTGGTGCCACAGATGATTCATCTAATAACAGTTGTTGTTAGAGATTAATAGTTGAACTTCAGTTTGCGCCCCGAAAAGGGTGTAGGGGTTGAACTATGCTCAGAGTACAGTTTGACAGCCACCAACTTATTCATCCATAGCCTGAATTAATAAGCTTTTCTAATACAGTTAGACACCAGTAAGAGGAGCGAGCAGCCTTTTGTTAATGTCCCTTGACTTGACAGGATGATGTGATAGGATGTAATAGGATGGCTCCTCACGGCAAGCCGTTCGTCGGGGTGGTTGCTTTAAACAGAATTTGTGTCACTTTGCTTTTAATTATCCCTGATCCGAATTCAGTTTACAGCATGCCTTCCGTTTCTAACTTGGGAAGAGAGGTCCACTTAGTACGGATTGTCCATTGTCCCCCAGCGTGGCAGATTAGAACTGTTGAATTTGGGTCATACGAGAAGGGAACACTGAGTCTGTAGATGGCTGCAGACCCAGGCTGGTTAAGTGGTGGCATATCATGCCAAGATCCTCTTACAGTGTGATGTAACAGTAAGAATAAACCCTTAGATATACCAAAATGAGGATAAGATAAAGAAACAAACAAAGAAATTCTGTAATTATCGAGAGCAAAGAACAAAGAGCTAGTGTCAAATGCATTTCAACTTCACACCATGCCTTGATAAAAACTGTAAATATATCTACAATGCTACAAAAATTGGCATTCACAATTATTTCATTGGGATGCATGTAGTAATTTATACCTCCAGTGAATCCATTCTCCACTCTTCAGAAACACACCATAAGGTACTTAGATAAATGTTCCACATTGTTTATTACTAGACAAAATTAGAGAGCAGTTCAGGATCTACATACAGTCCTGCCTGACACTAATAGCTAGCAAGCAGTTACACAAGACAGTCATCATAGAGAATGAATCTGATTATTAACTAATTACAGAATCAAACCTGATGTGACATAACCAATACTTGTTTTTTACACAAAATACATTCTGATCACTTGAACATGAAACGTTAACTCTGGCATATTCAATGATTCTTCAAACTAAGCTCGCAACAGTCCATTTTAAAGGCACCACCTAATGGCCGTTAAGTTCTTCACTTGACATTTGTTTGTCCAAGTAGGACATCATGTCGATATAAGCACTGGCACGATCAAGAGCTTCAATTTCAGGAACATCAACGTCCTCCTGTATTTGCAAATGAGTATGACATATATTTTCAGACATGAAAAATGTAGTGAACTTTTCAATCAGAGAGCAGCACAGCCCAAATACTCACCATGATGGTAGCCATAATCTTTCCTGTAACCAAATAAGGATCTGCGTTAGAGCTGGGCCTCCTGTCCTCAAAGTATCCCATGCCGTCCGCCTCGGTTTCCCTTCCAATTCTAACACTAGCCCCACGATTCGCAACTCCATAGCTGAATTTTTCGATTGAGGCAGTTTCAAACTTTCCAGTCAACCTCAACTCATTTCCCTCTCCATAGACAGCAATATGCTCTTGATGCTTAGCACCCAACTTGTGAATAGCCTTCTTGATAACCTCAATACCACCTGGCTCACGCATAGCTTTAGTGGACACATTAGTGTGCATACCAGCTCCATTCCAATCTCCCTCTACAATAGGCTTGGGGTGAAGAGTGCAGTACACCTGAAACTCCTCACAGATGCGTTGCAAAATGTACCTCGACATGTAGAGCTGATCTCCGGCATCGATCCCAACACAGGGTCCCACTTGATACTCCTGTTGACCCGGCATGACTTCGCCATTGGTTCCACTTACTTCAATACCAGCGTATAGACAGGCACGGTAGTGAGATTCAGTAATGGCACGGCCGAAGTTGTTCTCGGGTCCGACGGAGCAGTAGTAGGGGCCTTGGGCGCGACCGGGCATGCCACCCTTTGGCCAGCCAAGAGGAGTACGTTGATCGAGATTGAAGAGAGTGAATTCTTGTTCGAGGCCGAACCAGATTTCTTCTTTTTCGTGACCTTCAAAGGCTTTGGCAGCTGTTTGAGAAGAAACAAAGATTTGAATAAGTGATTAAATCATAAGAGATAAAATGTGCATGAATCATGTCATGACACAATGTACAGAAGATGTGCACTACGCACCAATAGCTCTAGTATTAGTAGGCAAAGGCTCCCCAGCAGGAGTATAAGTATCACACATGACCAAAATATTATCCACCCCATCATCCCTCGGCCTAAAAGGATCCCTGAAAATCCTGCACGGCCTCAAAATAACCTCACTATCATCCCCCGGAGCCTGATCCGTAGAAGACCCATCAAAGTTCCACTTGGGGATCTTGTTCACCGACAGGGTTTTCTCCACGGGAAGAGTGCGGGTCTTGGAACGACAGTTTCCCACGGCGTCAATCCATACGTATTCGGCTAGGGCTTTGGTGCGGGGGAAGGGGAGGGAGGCGAAGCGGTCGATGACGGCGGTGTCGAGTTGAGATTGTCCGGTTTGAATGTTTAGGAGCTTCATGGTTCAGTGGTTGGTTCAGGTGGGAGGTGGACGATTTATTCTTCAAAGAAAAAATGACATTATGTGAACAACTTGACATTTCACATTGAAAACTACCGTTTCACCTCCGTTGTATCATAGAGAGTCGACTCCATCTTTCGAACACGTACTTTTCCTCAATACTCATTCACTTCCGTCAAATCTTTCAAACTTTTGTAGCTTCAGGTATCCTTAAGACGTCAATTATTGGTACCTTTAATAATTTCTAGATGATACTACCTTTATGAGATAAATCAGTTATTTAAACGTTGCTAGATACATATTGGAGTATCTAAATGTGTCGTAATGCCGTATCATCTATGTGAAGTATCCGACCACATCCTCATTTTTGGCGCATTAAAAGGGCGGGTATGCGCAATGTTACAAAATTCCGGTAGAATTGACGGACGTGTCGAATGTCGGGGAACATGCTCGTTTTCTTACACGTGTAATGGTTGCGGCTGTGCCATAGATCAATAAAGACTAGATACATAACTCTTTTTTGAACCCGTCTTTTTACCCCGTTTTCGGGCACGGTTTCCAAGTCACGTTTTGCTCTGTCGTGGGAGAAAAGTACCCCCCTTTTTCTGAGTCGAAAACCTATCATTCTTCGGTTTCACTTTCTTGCTGATGTGACACGACTGAATTGTAACTGCAACCAAATCAAGTTCAAACTACTACTAGCACTTCTCCTGTACTGTGCTGTGTTTTAGCAAGTGCAAACTAGTAATTTGCACTTGTTAACAGATACGATACCCACCACTGTTTTACACGCACACTATCTTGATCGCCTGTGCGTAACCAAGACAAATGCAAAATAGTCATTTTGCACTTCTGATACATTGTCGATACCTACCACTATTTGGTTGCCTTGGTACTAGCTAGCACTGATTCCTGGTTCGATACCCTCCTGAAGGTTATCTTGACCGTATCTCTTGACTACTTCCTTTTGTTATCTTGTCTGGTCCGATACCCGATACCCAAGAAGATAATCTAGAGATATTTTTCTTTCCAATTTAAAGCAGCATAGGTCATATGATATTTCTATTCTTACAACTGAACTTATTATTTGTCAATTAGTCGATTAGTCACTAGATCTACTGCTCCCCGTCAAAGCGCTATAGCTTTCATATTTGGTCCGGTTGCCTCATTACTGGACTAAATCCTATTGGTTCTTTTTCAACTTTCAATGAGGGGTCTTCGTCTTTGTCTTGTTATTGTGCTCGTTGCTTTTCAGCTTTTTGTGATGAAACGTAATCAGCCTAACAGCCACAACCGAGCGCAGCAAACAGCACCGAAACAACAGAGAAGCAATAGGAATCAAATCAACAACGTAGAAAATGATCCTACTGAAAATGAATCCATACAGCAACAAAATAATTTGCTAGACCAATTTAACATGAACTACTCTTACGGACATAATCCCTATCTTCCGACGATGCCCACCCACCCATACACCTATCCAACTCAACAACTAATGCCTCCCGCTTGGGGTCATCAGATCCAACAACCTCTTGCTCAGCATCCAATGCCTCCCACTGTCGCACATCTTCAACAGCCGCCTCCTGCTCCCGAACTTGCTTTATGCGAGGGAATTGACCCCAACCCGTTTCTTGAATTCGCCGATTCTAAGTCACTTGATGTACAAAACTTTCTACATCAGTCCGTGAATCTCACCAACGGAAAAGTCTTCTCACACTCCTGCGAAAGAGCTATCATGATGGAAACTTTCGAAGATAAAGGTTGGAAGCGTCTTGATGGGCTACCAAGATGTCCTCCCTGTCAAAGCACAAACCATAACAAGAGCAGGACATTGACTACGCTGAATGAGATTCAGGATCGTTTTGAGAGTGATGATGCCTCTACATCTGTTGTCCCTTCAAATGCAGTTTTGACGGAGAGTGTTAGAGATATTTTCACTTCTGTTATGGCCAATGGAAATGAAGAAAATGCTAGACTTACAGTCGCATCGAACTCCGAAGTAAAAGAGATGATGGCCATTCTTGCCATGAGAGGCCTCACAGTTGTAAAAGCTACTCACGGCAGAACAGCATACATCATCAAAAACTGCCCCAACTGTTCCAGTCTTGACGTCAGACAATTCAAATCCAATATGAATCCTTTGTGCAATCCATGTCAAAAGCGAGCCTATAAAATTGAAAACCGCAGAGAAACCAGTGAGCAGCGCACTCAGACATCTAGCCATACAAACTTTAGATTTCTCACCAGTGATGAAAAGACTCAGAGACTCAAAAATGCAAAGCGCGTTGAAAAGAACCTGAAGCGAAGAACTAAGTATGAGTATGTCATGATTTTCGAAAAAGCAATGATGAAAAACCTCGCAGAAGAAGAGACTATCTCGCTCGACAGTGCCGATGACTCCCAGAATGTGACAACCTCACAACTCGACCCTCGAACCCACCCACAACCTCAGCCACAAGATCCGCTCCAGTCAGAATTAGAGGAGACTGTTCCCGATCCCCACGAAACTTTTATTGCTGAATTAAAGGATGTGCTCAATGGAATCCTCGGTGATAAAGAGAAGTTCAATCTTGTGCTACGTGAGTCAATGATAGCGATGTTGAGAGCTAGCGTAGTTGCAAATAGCGAAGGCAGTGATTACGAATTTGAACCATCTGACGTCGAAGAGCTTGTTGAGCATATAATGGAGCAGTTCACATTAACGGCTAAAAAACTCAATGGTAATGAAAATGGTAACAGATTCTCACCAAAAATTATGCAACTGGCATATGCATCGTGGTCACGTTCGCCTGCTGGATACCGTGAAATGAAGTGCTTGTCTCCAGAGATAATGCCAAGTATTAGCCAATTGCAAAAATATCAACAAGCAACTAAAGTCAGAGATGGCCGTGGAGTAATGGTATACATGAACCGTGATTCAACTCACCAACCAGATGAAGACGAATATGGTTTCCTAATGGTGGATGAAATGAAATTAAAGCATGGTGTCATATTCAATTCGCAAACAGGAGAAGTGGTTGGAATTGCTGATGATATGCTTGACGTTCAATCTGTGTTAAAACGTTTATTCTCACCTGATGGAGACGAGGTTAAGCCAGCAAAGTATGTCAACCAGTGGAGGTACATTTCTATCCGCGCTGGAGAGCCTGATGCCTGGATGTGCAGCTTCTTTTTTAACGACGGGTTCCTCACTGGTGATACCATCCTACGCCAATTCGACTATGTTGTTATGTGCTGTGAGTCTATTAATGCACACGTCTTCGGTCTAGTGATGGACGCTGGTGGGAGCAATGGTAAATTTGCAAGTCGATTGAGAGAAAATAAGCGTTTATCTCAAACTGACACATGGATGGATGAGGAATTGTGTTACACTCACAACATTGTCGATCCGACGAGGCGCATCTACATTTGGTTTTGCCAAACTCATGGCTTAAAAGCATTGCGCAATCAACTTATTGCCAGTCAACCTAATGGCAGTAAAGCTTTTGTTGATGAGTACGGTGTCGATTTTGGATGGGAGTACATTAAAAAACTGAATGCGACACTTACAGAAGAAAATAGCCGTGTGTTTCGGCACAATGTTCGATTGGATGACAAGTCCACCAATCCGGATGGCTATAGGAAAATGGATGTCTTCTTGGCTAAAGTTTGGTGTGAGATGAAAACTCTCAATTTTGCCATTGGAAAAATATGTGAGACAGCTGGGCTGAAAAAAGAAGACATGGAGACACATAGTTCACTTGCCTGTGAAAATAACCCAGTCTTGAAGTTGGGTCAAGACGATTTTCCTATTGAAAGTTGGGTTGATTGCGGGGGGGGGAGATCCTGAGGCTACTAGCGGAGATGATGTCGTCGGTGATGGCGTAGGTTTTGTTCCACGAAGACATGGCCAATTGTTGGCAAAGGCGTTGTGGCTAAAGGAGAAGATTTACGCGATGGATTTGAACTGCAAACTCACTGTTTGTGATGAAGGCGGAGGGGACGAAGATGAATCTGAAGGTTGCGAAGATTCAGAAGAGGTCGACGAAATTGATGGTTTTGACGACGTTTCAGTGCTGCAGGACGATACATGGGATGACGACGACGAGTTAGATGAATTATTACGTAATTTTGAAGAACCGGAAAATTTGAACTCAACCTTGGAAGCTCAATCAGCCACACCTCAACCTACTGCATCTCAAGAACCACCCACATACCGTCCCCGAGTCCCACAGCCTACATCTGATTGTGATTTATCCCCGTCGAAATTGGCTGAATTGAAATCCGACGTGTGCACTTTGGTTTACATGGCCACCGTTCAGGCCCTCTTTCATGAAATGGTTTTGAATAAAAGTGAAGCAATTAATGTGAGCAACAAAGATGCATATTTGAAATATTTGCAATCTGTAATGGCTACCTTTCACCCAATGAAAGAGGCCCAGTTGTACCGCAGGAAGCAAGGCGATGCTCGATGGGAGAAACAGTTTCTCGATGGAACTACCTGGAAAAATCTGCGTTTGGGTATGAGTGGATTCATTTACGGAGCTATTTATATGCTCAAAGTCTTACCTGAAGAACTCAAAGTGATCTACATTCCAATGCTTTTTAGCAATCAATCAAATTTGGAGCGTCAATTTAGTGTAGCTAGGTCGGCTGGACATGACTCTTCTGATAGGTATGCCAAACATGTGACTACGAAAAGTCAAAGGGCCGCGAATGCAGCTGGAGTGCGCAATCGTGCCCATGAAGATGGCTTCGCTGTGAAGGATCGTCCCCTTGTTGGCAGCACAGAAGTGAAGAAATTCACCAAGAAAGCCAATGCCACATTAGCTGATTGGCTTGCAAAATTTGATGAGAGTTCAAATACAATAGAACCTGAGTTGGATGAATTGTTTGAAAGCGAAAAAATATCAAAATTGGCTGAACAAATGAACACTCACATCCCCAAGTTCGACTACGCGCAATTGTTGGCAAACTCCGATGAATTCAGGCAATGGTTTTTAATTAGTGCCTCCAACACTGAACGGATGGCGTGGTTTGAAGCATTTTTGTAACACTGGTAGCATTGAAAGCTTCTAGCTCCTCTATTCAATTGAGAAAGCCATGATGAATTGAAAACACCTCGCTTTTGGTATTGAGCTGTCAATGCATTTGAGTGTTTTGTTGCTTAAGCTTAAGCAGTTTTAGATGAATGTGTTGGTGACTTCAAAGAGTGAATTGCAACAATTGATGTTAGATTGAATAATAAATGTAGTAAATACCTTAAAGAGAAAAAGACAAACAGTAGTTAAGTGTGACACTACCAGCGTTACCTGTGATAGAATGTTTGCCATTGGGCTGCAGGCGCACCAAACACCACATAAGGTTTCAGTTTTATTGATTATTTGCCAAGATCGCTGATTATTTGGTTTTGTTGGTACAGATATTAGATATGCATGTAAGTGTCACCTATAAGACATCATTGTCATTTGTGCTGCTCATTGACACAGCTACACAGTATTTAGATTTCCCTAAAGTCTTTCATTTCCATGCCTTTATTCAATCAATTTATTTTTTCATTACATGTGGATACTTCATCCAACAGAATGCCATGGTTAAAACATACTATAGCCATTGAGTAACACATCAGATGGGTGCAATATTCTGTCCAAGTTTATGACCAGATTCAACTTGACTCAAAGTCTTGTCCTTGGCTGTTTCTGGACCACTATAAACCTTATAATTTAGTAATTGAGATCTTTCATGTTTCGTTGTGTCTAATAGAAAATAATCATAGTCCGTTGTCCTCTTTGTTGGGACAGGACCACATGGCCAATGTCTTAGAGTATTGACTGCACCAGTGTTGCATGCTCTTGCTTCTGTCCTGCCCCTCGCTCTACTTAAACCATCTTTTGACCTCGTTGAACACCTCTGTGCACTCTTCGGGAACTGTCTCTTAGAATTTCTTTTTTTGTTATGTTATTGCTTTTCACTTGTCTTTACATAGTAACAAGCACACCTAACTGAATTCTTCTTCTTTTTCTCCTCTATTTTCCTCTTTCGGGCATCATCCAACTCTGCAGAACTCTTTTCTCTTGTTTGCTCCATCTTTCTGTTGATTTAAATTATTGGTAGTGCCACAGCTGTCTCAACTAGTACTAATAACAGTCCAATGCTAAGATTCAATAATTACAAAAATAACAATAACAACAACAACAACAATTAAAGACAAAGAGTGAAAAAAGACAGCCACAAATAGGGAGGCTGCAACAATGTGTGTGATACAACGGAAAGTAGTCACATATCTGACCATATTTTGCTTTTTCGGCATTTGACTTTCAGTGCAGTCATAATAGGCAAAGTTTCACATTTGTCTAATGTCACGTCACACCCTTGTATAACGGCATTTGTACAGCGAAAGAAGGATGATTGGATTGTCCCATGGCTGTATTATCGTATAAGATTTATGAGATACACAGTGATCTACAATATCAGATATCTTTTGCAGCAATATGCAAACAAGTCAATAGAAACTCTACAAAATGGCTGTGTTGAGGAAAAAATATTCATTGCTGATAGAAAATCCCATTATAATAGCGCTAAGGTAAATTCGGGCGAGAAGGATAGCCATTTTGAGCAATAATTGTTTATAATTGCGGTCATTTTTTCTCTGCTCGACAAAATTTTGGTCATTTTTCTCCGCTCGACAAAATTACGGTCACTGACCAAAATTTTGAGAAAGTCTTGGAAAGTTGGTAGAAAAGACTGACCCGATTCAATGCGTTGGGGGCAACTTGAAGGCTGATTGTATCATAAAAAGGTTTATCTGATCTCATAGGAACGTAGACGAAATAATTAATCAGTTACGGCCGTTAAATCATTTATTGGTGCGTCGTACCATTTTCATTTGTTTTTAATGGAAATGACTTTTTTTGCTTCATAAAACTTTTCCTTGCTTTTCCCCACTAATCAAACTACCTCAACATACAGATACTTCAGATGGCTTTTGTGTAATCTCGACAGTAAAATGTTAGATAAATATTTACTTTAACATCATGCCTAAAAATTCATATTGCCTCTAATATCATTCCCCTTTGGCCTTTACCGTAGTGCTGTTCAGGCAAGAAATTGCATTTTGCTTATTCTCGCCCCAATAGAGTCAATTTTTTCTGAAAATGAACAACGTATGCTTTTGTACCTGTCAGTATGAATTAACTACACATTAAATATATTCCCATGATTATATTCTCAGTTGTTTCAATGACGTATATTTCATGAACGTTGAGAAGAAAAAGAAGTTTGATTAAACAAGAAAGTATGGATATCTCATGTTATTTGTTGTCCTTGATTCAATGCTACACTTTCTCACTTCTACAAGTCACTGCAAAAGACACTCATTAGAAATGTGCTAGAGTATGAATATTCATTAGCAAGCCAGCATCGCTATCATTTCCAATTTTAATGAAAGCCAAAAATAGCTGATACTTTAAGTGCAAATAATAATTTACATAGGATTGAATTTGGTGCTGACACATGCTTGTGCTAGCCGCGCGAAGCGCGGCTAGTAGTCATCATAGTATTAAAGGACAACGGAAAACCACAGTAAAGTTTTTGTCAACAACAACGACGTCATCGTGAAGCCAAAAATTCGGAAACAACCACAAAAAATGAGTTTTGTACGTTTCCAGTGACATCCACGCAATGAAAACTGTAAAAATGTTAAATTTTCAGTTTTTGCCATCAACTTTTAGTAGCTTTTAGTCCTGTTGCACCCAAGACCCAAGACACGCTCCCGTCTATGCTCCAGCTCATGCCATTCATATTATTCTTTCGATCCTTTCTGTTTCCAGAACGATCAATTCACCATAGTGAGTACTTATTCGTTACATTAACCACTCATCAAAAAAACGGCAACACCATTTATTCTCACTTCTCCCGTCATTGACAGCGATCAAAAATCATCTGCCAACACATCAGATTTATTTGAATCTCAAAGATCTCGAAACAAATGACTGCATTAATACAACAGTGAGTACTTTTTTGTTCGATTGTCAATTTTCCTATTATAATTGGACCAACTGACTCAATACCATCCTTTACTCCGTCCAACCCTTTTCTGTTGGAACTGCAACAGACTGCAACACACTACCCTCTCAAATTTCAACTGCATCTCAATTAAAATGATTGCTTCAATTCAACAGTCAGTACTTATTCTTTCCCTTTTTGATTGTCCTCCCCCCTTCAAATCGGACTATGACTGTTAACCTCCAACTGAATTCCACAAGGCAGAGCCACCTCTCAAATTCACGTTGACTGTGTTTCGACTTCTTATGACCGGCCCAATTAGAAAGTTAGTACTTCCATTCTTTTTGATTGATTGTTTAGTAAGTACTAAATGAGATCCGGTCTCAAGCAAAACAGAAGATGAATTGAGTTCTTCTGTGCACCTAAAACAAGAAGCAATGAACAATCGTCAAATCTTCTTTTTTTGCAGAATCCAATCTCGATTCAATTGATGTGCCATTGAATTTGTCTTCGACTTCTACCGCCTTATTGAGTCTATCATTTGTTTAACACAGTGAGCAGTGAGTGCTTCTTATTGTCTAAAGGGCGCACAATAACCCATAGTTGCACGCCCGGGGTCACTTTTGCTTTAAATTTGTGCGATTTATTTTTATTCATCCGTACAACAAATACTAATTCGTACTGTTTAATTGCCATAGCTGCGAGCTCGATGCAAATAGCTGCTAGCTACATTTTTTCTTAAGCTTAAAAATTAGAGAATGTACTGATTCCCATGTGAAAGTGGTAAAAAAGCTGAGATGTGAGTCCCACAACAAGTCACTAACTTAACTATCTAATTGATCCGTCGACCATGATGCTAATGGTTGACGGATTTAATGAAGGAGTAATGATGAAGTAATGCATTATTTTATCATTCTATTCTATACAACAATACAAAGGAATATTTGGTTGATTGTTGCGTTTGTTTCGGTTGGTTATTCGTATCAGAATGCATGATACTGCATTCGGATCAAGGGCATCCATTATGGCCAAACCCAAGAATTGACCCTGGGGTGTGTATTGGTGCGTTTTCCTTCGTTCCACCGCAGGAACTCCTTCGATACATCCCCGCGGGGTGTGGTTGATTGTTGTTTGGGGTTTGTAGGGACCAAAACATCACCAAACGTGATGTTTCGGTCCCACAGAAAATATTCCATTTCCATGGGAGGAAATGGTATATTTTTGATTGTTGTTGTCTACTGTTGTTGTATCACTCATTCCCAATGTTCACATTAGCCAGCAGATTATAATTACCTACAGCAGTATTCGATAATGATCACGATTCTTAGGAAGATCCATGAAGATAGTGAAGTAATGTGTAACCATCAATGTCCAATTCACTTCAACGGGCCTGGCATAGCAAGGAACAAATCGGGTTTGAGAATATGGCAATAGGTTGGTTGTCCAAAGAATGGGCATCAGCAATGGAAGCATATGGAGCAAAAGACCCAATTGGTAGTCAAGCTCAATGCTAACCTTGATTTGGGATGCATGTATGTGAAAACCAAAACCGCTGCCTACACAAAAAGAGCAGTTATGCAATGTTACATTCGCTCACGACCCTAGAGGGTAGATTAAGGTGGTACCAACAAAACCGAGAGCAAGTACTCTTGCCCAGGCACCAATTCTTGTTGGAATTCCGAATAGCTGATGTGATAAAATGGGATCAGGAGCAATGCAGAACGCAAATAGGTATGCTGGATAAAGCAAAGAGGATTTACAAGATTGAGTGCAAACAAAGAGTGGGAGGTCAAAGGGTGATTACAGATATATTCCTCATAACAGAATGACGAGTTGGCAGAATTGAAGGCCAAGGGGCCATGGAGAGAAGTAGGGTTAATTAGAGGGGCCAAGGGGCCTAACAAATTAGGATCAGGCGGCTTAAAAGGAAGTACAGCCTTGTTGATGGTTTACTTGGCAGGTGCGATTTTGGTTTCTTTTTGAATGGTGTAGCTATAGCGCCCGTCCGTATAGGGCCCTTGGAACGTACTTTAATAATTTCAGTTATATTATTATTCTTATCACTCATTCCCAATTCCCAGTTGATTGTTATCGTTTTAGGTGGTGGAATCCACTGTTGGAATGGGTTTCCACCTCTGGGTTGGGGCTGATGATGGTCTCTATCCAATACTGCCAATTGAACTGCCAAAAATTTCTCCTCCAACACAGCAGCAATTCTGTGATCTCCAACGCCACCCCAGATCCAAACCGACCCCCATCAATTGATTGTTATGTCACTGGCCTGTGGAAGGCCGCCTGTGGAGGAAGGAGGGTGCCATTAACATCCTCAACAACAACTGTATCAATTAGATTGTTATTTTTTGACCCCAAATCATTGTCAATGGTACTCACTGGACGCAATAACCAACCGGAATCTGACCCCCCAGAAACATAGGATTACTTCATTGCATTGTTGTTGAGAGGAAGGTAGCGTTTGCAGCGTTATCAATACGGTTGCGATGAGATCTTTTCAATGTCATTGATGTCATTGAAAAGTGAAGCGTCGAGCTAGCAATGATGATGTGCTTCTCTGTGGCATAATTCGGCCAAAAATGGAATCAGGGGCTGATCGAGAATAGCTATGTAGCATATGGTGGGTTTGTACTAAGTCCTAGTAGGAAAACAGTTACAAATTGCCAAAGTGAAAAATAGAGCACATAACTAAACTTTTTTGGTGTGCACTGTTTAGACGATAACACAGCAACAACCAATGTTGCTTCTCCACCCCCGCTGCCAGCCCCTTCTTCAACTTATGCTCTGACATAATATGACATAGCAACAACCAATGTTTCTCCCCTGCCCCTGCCGCCAGCCCCTTCATCAACTCATGCTCCAACAAAATATAACACAGCAACAACCAATGTTGCTCCCCCACCCCCGCTGCTGGCCTCTTCATCAACTCAGCTCTAACTGATGTACCGTGACTAAAATTGTGTTGACATTTTGTTTTCATCCAAAAATTTTGATTTGTCCTAAACTCTTCTGTATGTTTTTCAATCGTGTTTATCTCAGCTCCAACAGCATAAGAAGAAAACTGACTCAATCCCCCATTAACTTGTCACCTTCAAAATCTCGTTCAATAAAAAATATCACTATCCAGCTCGTGTGTTTCTCCCCACTTTCAACAGAACAAAAAACAA
>JALLAY010000206.1:0-18813 GCA_036939635.1 Cyclotella baltica | reverse complement strand
AAAAGATGTGTCTTTTGTTGATCCTATTTGGATACAACAATCCCAGCAAATAGAGTACATATAAGCACTAATTTAAAATGTAATTTAAAAATGAATATCTACCTAATTAACTGCAGCTATGCGCAGCTAGCCTGTCCTATCGCAGCTATCGGCCATCCCATGCACAGCTATCTGGCATACTATCCGTAGCTATGTCCAGCGCTGCGGATAAAGGCCTCTTATCCGCAGTTATCCACAGTGCTGCGCATACCTGCAGATAATTGCAGATAGCTGAGGATATGGCCTAGATCCTTTGTCGCATCGATTTCGAATTTTCTCATGCCACCTCAAGTAATTTTTCGTATGTCTCCGTCAAACAACACCTGTGGATAGCATCTATCTTAATTCCCCCTGCTTTAAGATGCAACAATGACCCTTTTGTGTAAAATTGCAGCTATACACAGTACCATTCGAGAAGGCCATCAATCGCCCACAGTTATCCGCAATATCGGCAGCAATACGCAGAACACCCAAACGGCTATCAAGAAGGTATATCAAAGATAAAAGGTGCGTATAGCTGCAGTCAACCTTGATTTAGGCTTTTTATATGCAGCTACAAGCCAGTTCTCACATGTAGTGTTTTTCATACTAAGGGGGCAATGCTCGGTTAGAGCACTCTACTTCAGAGCTATGAGTCATTCCTGCTACGTTAGGCCTGCACTAACAAGGTGTTGGTAGTGTAGGCCTAACTTAGGCAAAGTGCGGTCGTAACTTAGACATAACGATGAGACTGGCTGCACTTTGCAATGTCCTACTTCACTGCACCACAGGAGGACAGGAGCCAGACTCCGCTATTATTGGCTTTTGTCATAACTTCACATAGGCTCTGGTCACTATGAGTTGATTTAAGCAGAGACTTTTTGTATGCCTTGGGTGTCCCTATTTGATTGTTTTTTTGCAATCATCTCTTTGTTTTCATGAAATGCACCCATAGATTCCACAAACAAAGATAGATTGCCAACATTTTTGGTCTGAATCTCTGTTCATCTATGTTAAAGGTTTACTGTTTCAAAGCATCCGATATAACATTAAACCCAAGAGATCTTTCTGACTCTTGTAATGTCCTTTACATGGCTGTAAAAAGTAGTTAACCAGTCAAATGACTAAAATTTGGCCAGTTGAGAAAATCAATTACATTTTTTAAGACAACCAGGTTTCATGTTATTATCACGAATTGTCAATTAATTGATTTACTGGAATGTCAGCTGATGATGTACCAACCATGCCACCACACATGCACTCACAAGGCATTGCTTACTCCACAGAAAACTTTATTGGATTCACCATCCTGCTGGATCAAACAGAATTCTGCAATGCTGCTTTACGGATTCGAAACCTGCCCACCACAGCCATAAGCAACAACAGGGGGCTCAAACCAACACAAATCCATCCAAACATCCAACCTCCACACTCAAACAATGTCTTGACACCTTTTTGCACTGGAACTTCGAATGTATACACCTCATCAGCCAAGGTAGGGATAGCAGTAATTGTACGACCATAAGGATCTACACTCCCTGATATTCCATTTTCACTACACTTTATCATGGTGAACCCATTCTCGATGGCACGGAAGGTATTGTGGTCCCACAAGTTTTGGCCAATTGAAGCCCAATACCAACTTGGTCCGATTGCGAGGTCAGCATCGTAAGCTTGTCTGAAGAGATCAGGAAAGTCAAAGTCAAAGCATATTGACATGGCAGTTTTTAGAACAAGATCTTGGCGTGGAGGTTTCCCCGAGGCATTGCAATAGTTGTCCCAACTGTCAATCGGGGTAAGAAATCCACGGCTACCACCTCCTCCACATGTTGCCAGGCGGGGCGTAAACGTAACTTCCGTGGAATGTGGAGTTTTCGGGCCTCTCATCACATAACTCTCAATTATGGGCACGGGTCTATTTTTGGCGTATGTTGCAATGATCTGAGACTTTTGCATCAATTTAACTCGATTGTACATTTGTCCCGTGCCTGGAATTCTTTCGTAGGACGTTGCTGCTACAACAGCACCTGTATTATCAGGAGACCAATCGAAGCTGTCGGGCAATTCTGAACCCTGCCCAGCTGACTCTGACCACAAGATTAAATCATCACCCATTGAGAGCCTTTCATTTGTACGCGACACCATTTTTCGGCTGCGTGCACGTGTCAAGCAAGATACTTTCAATGGCGCCTCATTTGCCCTTGTTGAAGGCCATTGTGTTATGTCATTCATGTAGAATCCTCGGCCGGAACGCTTGAAGATGGAATCTAGTGAGACACATACTCAAGTGAGTGAAAAAGGGTGATCACAATGCTCTTACCTCCCTTACAGATCCAAAGATAAACATTGACAAAGTCGACAAAACAAAAGTGGCAAGGTGACCATCAGAAATTCTATTCCTCGATTTTGCAGGTCTCGAGGATGAACCAAGAAACCCTAACCCCACTACAACACTCGCCAACCAACCAATCCAAAACACCAAGGAGATCTCCCCGCTTACACTAACAACTTGGCGTAAGCCATTAACTTGGGCCAGTCCCATAGCTGGATTTCCTGCACCACCAATAGGTGAGAACCGGAACACTAGTTGGTAAACAGCTGTAAATAGTATAGGAAACACAAATGGTGATAGGTTTGGTTGGTGTATGAAAGTGCATCCAGAATCAGCACAAGCTATTATTCGGTCCATTTCATTGATTCCAAACTTATCAACTTCAGTTTTTCCAACATCTGAATCTGCACCTTGTGCGTTTTGTTCGTTTTCACGGCTATCGTCATCCCCGAAAGTGGAAGCACGTAAGGGAGTTAATTCACTTGGATACTTGCTGATTTGTTCACCTCCAGCTACTAAAACTGCTTCATCTTTTCGTTGTACGGCACATGTGTCACTGTCATTCCAGACGCAGCATTGAATTATCACAGTCACCGTAACAACACCATATAACATCAAAATAATGACTAATGATTCCACATAAGACACACTTCGAGGAATGCCATTGGCAAAGTAATCACTTGCAGGGACTGCCCTCGCCGAAGAAATGGCAATCCACCCCAGTATACGCCCCCACCATTTCTCGCATGAGTAGCAAAAGGCCAAATAAAAAGCCGGATGGAAAATGGCAATAATTGGAATATATGATGAGTCTGCAAAGAGAGCGGAGATGGAGGCGAGGAGCAAGAGAATGAAGTTGTGGATTCGATGCTTCTTGGTTTCCAGAATGATTGCAGCGTCGTCATCTTTGCCTGGGGTAGACGGCATTTGATCGATTAGGTGTGGATGGGGAGACCAACTTAGTCTATAAACGAGATGGGATTAAACGTTCATTCAGCAACTATTCGAACGCCCGCATCCCATTGTCAGCTTCCGTCCTTCTTCCCCGGATTATTGTATGGCACGTGAGTAATGTGGTGACGAAATCAATGTGGTGACGAAATCTACTAATCTGATGATTTAATCTATTTACCTTTACAGGTAACTTTGTATGAAATTATTAATAGTTACCTGTAAAATATTTTTTGAAGAAAGTGATGGGTCAGATTTTCCATCAGAAGCCATCAAACAATCAAACTTGAGATCTATGTCTCTTTGCATTTGAACAACCGACCGCAACAGATCCTCTGATCCAGTGCATTGCCAACTTCCATCCGTCAGCTCTCACCAACCTCACTACCCCATCAAGTCAGGCACATTAATGAATCCTTCTTGTGACAATTGAACTGAAATAATTTCACCATGCAGCTTGTCGTCTTCGATCTTGATTTTACGGTACGTATTTTGAATTTCACATGTTATAAATTTACCCATATTCTCAAACACATTATTGCGAAATATTTGACTTGTGTGATTATCTACCTGCCTTAATCAATCCATAGATATGGCAGCCTGAAATGTACCAGGTATGTCTTTTGTCTTTCGTCGTGTATCAGAAATATGGTTTGCTCTGAGCAGTTAATTTCAATTCGCGCTAGATTGATGGCCCGCCAAAGCTAGTTGCCGTCGAAGAATACGTAGGCAAACAAAAGAGGAAATCTCGCACGACGCCACGTCCCATACCTCCCGGCTCTCAAACAGTACATCAAAACAAAATCGTGACAGATCGTCAAGGGATCCCCATAACTGTCTTCGGTGGTGCATCGCATGCTTTATCTGAGATAAATCGAATCAAAAAGGAAAGGAATTTGCCAATTCAAGTGGCCATCTCATCACGAACAGATGAGCCATCATGGGCTTTTCAATGTATGAAGTGGTTAGTGGTTTCCGATGGGACACCTCTGTATAAATGTTTTGATGAAAATTTGATTGAGATATCTTATGCAGATAAATCCAAACACTTCGAAAGTCTGAATAGAAAGACTGGTATAGCATTTGAGGATATGTGTTTCTTTGACAATGAGTTTTGGAATATTCAGAGTGTGGGTAGTTTGGGAGTGAAGTGCTTTCATACACCAAATGGGATGACTGAGGATGCTTGGAACCAAGCTCTTGAAGAGTTTGACATGATGTTGTGATGATGACTAGACTGGGTGGGATACTTTTCCTTCAGATCAGTCATCAAGACATAATACCTCTAATCCTAACCACCTAATCTTACATAAAATCATCCAAACTCTACAGAGATTGGCACGGCCAACAATTTGTTTCTACAATGTTATTATTTATGATTACAGTCAAGTTGTTGGTCCTGAAACAAACATTGCAAACTATGTTATTCTCGGGATCCACATACTATGTTATCATCTTTGAAAGGTAGTGCATTATCTGTCTGTTTTGACTGAGTATGTATTTTTCTTCTCCTAGAGAACACCAAAGAAAGTTCAAAAAGAGGGAAACACAAGTTGAAGGAAAATAACATGACCAAATACTACTTTTTACTGGTTTATCGTGCATCACCAACAAGACGCTCCAGAACCTACAACAATGATGAATAATGGGCAAGTTGAGGCAAAAGAGGAGGTGACAGCGAAGTGATTGGAAAAGAAGCTTAAGAATGTGGCAAATCAGGAAGAGGTGAAAAAGAATCAAAATGAAGAAACAGGGAGGACAGTGAGGAGAAGAGGGAGGAAGAGGTAGAAGCGGCTAGTGTGGCAGTAGAATAATCCAAGGAAATTGCAAGGAAGGTGAAGGAAGGGGTGGCGGAATAGTTCAATGCAATGCAACAGGAAAAGAGACTTTGTTGGACACAATCTCTGCTGATACATCACGCATAAAATCATTCGCATTATCAACATGCAAGCCTCGCAAAACCAATTCAACATGAGTCTTCAGTTTTGAAATTCCAGATAAGTGTTTTATCTTTGAAAGTTTCCTGATTAAACCTTGCAATTCCCTATCGGTGACCCTTATGACTTCCGATTCCTTCTGTGTGTTGTCTCTTCTTATGAACTTTCCAATATTTCTCACTTTAATCAATCATCTAACAATAACATGTCACTTAGGAGATTTCAGAGACTCGGACTTGACACATTCTCTGACTACCATTATGCTTCTGTTGACAGTCGATTTTCTTTTGGTCCCATTCAATGCATTCATTACATTTGCAACAGAAGATTGACCTTACTTGAACATTATCATTGCCACAACTGAAAGGTTAGCCCTTGTTTTTTCCTCTGTTGCTTCAGCCTCAACCTTGATCACCTTGACAGCTGTTTGTATTTGGATACTGTTGTTTCAAACAATTTTAACTTTTATGGTGTCTCTTTTTGTGATTATAGTCACACCATAATTGTATGACTTTGACATATCTTGTTTGCTTTAACCTTAATAGACCTACATCTTAAGATTACCCTGGGTGCAATTATCTTGGATCCATCAACCTTTTTGTTCTTTGATGGACTGTCCGTCACTGTCTGCTCGAATTCTGCTTTCAATTGTCTAATGATATCAATGGTGCCTGGACACTTTAGATGTTGAATGTGGTCAAATGACAAGCCCCGGTATTTCCACTGCCAATGGTAGCATTCATTAAATTGCAGACTGCTTTCAATTGCGTCTAGCAGTTTTGATCTTTTGTATGTATTTCTTGTGTGTTTCTTCCGAACCATCTGGATTCAGGAACCAGATGCTTAGTTCATTGCTTTTATGTCATTCATTCGACTTTAAATGATCTTTGTATCTTTTTGCAGCAATCATTTTTAAATGGTTGATGCTTGCTAGAAGGACTGTCTCTGTATTTTGTTAATTCCGGATTCTATAGAGAGCATGATACTAAATCAAACATACATGGTCATGAAATGTGTTATGGGTCGTGTGGCCAAAATTTAATTGTTATGTGAATTTGGCCAATGGTATCATCAATGACATCCGTCCATGAACCAAGGGGTTTTCTGGGAATCTAACATTTTTCGCACATGATGCATAACACATTTCACAATATGTGATGTGGAGTTCTGGGACAACGTATTCAAATATACATAACCTCCTCTAATCTTAAAAACATTGAAAATTTCTGTAGACTTCACTTGAAATTTATGACAAACTTCTAAGAGGATATTGCCCCCGCAAAAGAAAGTGTATGCTGTGATGAGTGTCACTCCCATATGAATTGAGGTAGAGTACATTATGAAAAGGAGATACCCATTCCAAATATTGTGACAATACAGAATATCATTGTTCAGATGCATGCCATCATGGATATCCAATGAGCCAATGTATCTTCTGCATTAGCGACCCAAATCGTTATTTTACTAGATCTGCCACTCAAGCTCAGCGTCAACTGTGTCATGTATCTTGATTCTAGTGCCTTTAAATGAAGCTCTAGGGATCATTTCACACTGTTCATCAGAGCGATACCCAAACAAACCAAGACAATGATTCCATGGGCAGTGAGTATATGCAGATAGTACACTATGACAACTCTACAACTTGTATTTTTTGTCGCATATTCCAGTTGCATGGCAGCTAATTGAGTTGCGACATGGGTAGGATTGTAGTTCATTATCTTAATTTTCATTGCATCCTTAACAATAAAATGTCCAAAACAGCCCAAAGAAATGCACCCTGAACTTGGCATAACAATTAAACGTCCAATTAAATCTCCTGTACATTAACACATAAAATATTTACATTGTCCAAACAGGCAGAAATAGTTCAATAACCGCCAAACATTACAAGCTGTAAATTGAGAGGCCATCTTTCCCAGCCTCTCCATCAACATTACTACCACTGCCTTTTCCCTCAATAGGATCGCTGGCTCCTTCTCTAGGTTTCTCAGTTCTGCCTCTGCTTTTTGATTTTCTCCTCTTTGTTGCTCTTGTGAGTGACAATGTCATCCCGCCGTTGTCCTTTGTATGTGTTTGGCCATTTTTTGTTTGTTTAGCAGCAGTGTCCTTCTTCATGCCAGACAAGACATTGACCTCACTTGATTCAGAAGCAGCACTGCTTCCAGCACTACCTTTTATCTTCCTAGCTCCCACAATAGTTTGAACTTTATATTCAGAAGGCCTGTTGGAAGCTTCGATTGCTGCCTTCTTTTCTTTACGGAAGAATGACTTCCGCCTGCTAGTCCTCCTTACTGGCTTGGGAGTCAAAGGCTGATCCACAAGCTCAATAGCAACATTTTCATTCTCACTAAAAACACTATAGTTGCCAGGGGAGTTCAAGGTATTCGCTACCGCAGAACTACCCATTGCATTTGTGGATATTGGAGGAACAGTACTAGAGGCTGTTGAAGAAGCTTTATTGCTCCCTCTGTCTGATCTTATTGGAGCAGTGGCATACAGGAGTGGACCCTTCTTCGTTCGAGAAGATGTGATCAAAGATTTCGACATTTTGCTCTTGCTGTTAATAATCATTGGCGTGACAGCAGTAGCCGAGACTGAACTCTTTGCTGCATGTTCACCTTCGGTTAGCTCAACACTTTGGAGCATAGGCATTCTGTTGTCTGGCATCAAAGCCGCTCTGGCAAGCTCGAGGTTTGGGATTTCTGTCTGTATGCCTTCACAGCTATCCATAGAATCAAATGTAAAGGCACGTGTAGTATCATCTCCATAAGTGGCGTCTCCATAGGTGGCAGCATCTCCAAAAGTGTGGGGACTTAACATTGCGGTTGGAGAAGGGCTCATCAGTTCATCGAAAACCCCAGTCTCGAAATTTCCGTTTCCCTTGGAGTTCTCAGCTTCACAGTACCCAAAGCTCAAGATATCAGTTGTTCCAACCGCTAAATCACTGACACATTCTGAACATTTATATGTTCCACAGAGAAGACGGCGCATTGTGTACCTTCCAAGGGCTGCGTGTGTGGGTGATACAGTGCTTGTGGCAGCGGCATGTGAAGATGCAATAACTTCCTGCGATTCAGCTATTGCTTGTGTTTCAGCTTGGTGCTGAAGGGCCCTCTCATCGACACAAACACATCTCTTTGCTGTTATAGCACATCAAAAGTAATATCAATAGTTAGTGGTTGTGTCCCTCACTGGATTTAATTCTGAACAAAAGTTAAAACTTACCAAGACCTCCAGCTTGGGTGCCAGCATTGGATATTGATTCTTTTGCTCTCGAGCCAGCAATGATGAGTGATGCTCCAGCATACACGCCTGCCTCACCGAGAGACTTGCCTGCCCTTGCGCCAGCATCTGCAAGAGNCTGCCCTTGCGCCAGCATCTGCAAGAGATGCTTCTAAAAGGTGAAAAAGAAAAACATGTTACATATGATTATAAGATTTATATGGCGGAAATAATTTCTGGTGCTGTCAACTCACTAATATTGCTGGCGTGTTCATTCACTTTTGCAAGAGAGGACTCAAGCTCGGGTCGTGCTTCATCAAATCTCTTGGCTGTTGGTGTGCAAAATCAAAAGTTAAGATCCCATGGCGGTCGAGTTAAACAAATATGGTAGACAAGCAAATACTTACACAACGTTTGTCTCATGGAAACAAGAGGTGTTTCCAAACTAGAAGGTTCCAAAGCTTAAACAATCATTGTGTCTTGTCAGGGCTTTTGTTGATTTAGAGCAATGGTTGAATACAATAAAAAAACTTACCCCAACCCACTGTTTTAGATTCCTCTGCTGGGGGGTCTTCTTTGCCACTTTCTTTGTCATCAGTACCAGTTGTTTCGCCAGCCGCCTCGCTACTTGTCTTGACATCAGCAACTGGTTCCTTTGCTGTGACAGCTTCCTCTGGGCAATCTGAATCTTCTGCTACGACCGCTTCCTCGGCTATAGCAGTATCCTCAGCTATGCAAGCCGGTGGATCTCTCGTCTCCTCCTGTGGGGCATACGTTCGAATCGATTGCGACGTCACAAACGACGGTGTTTCCAAACCCGTCCGAATCGACTGCGTTTCGCAGTCTGTACGAATTGACATGTGTGATTCAATATCATCGCGCTTCTCTGTTAGTACCGAGCACGTGTCTTCGTCGTCATCGCGGGCTTCTACGCCAATATCTGGGAATGCTGATGCATCATCCTGTGTTTCCTTTCGTGCCTCTTCTCCTGCCACCTCTGCGTTAGGTACCTCGTCATTTGCAGACCTCTCGTTAGCGCCAGGTGGGTCCTTTGCCATTGTCGCTTCATCTTCCTTTTCCACACCCGATCCTGCCTTCGACCCATCTTTTGCTTTCGGCGTCTCTTTAAGTATGTAGGCCTTGTTCGACGGCGCAGCCTTGTTTCCACGCGTGAAGATCTGAGGAGAGTTACGTCCCTTGAAGATCTGAGGCGATGCCCGCCCACGTAGTTTCGTGACGAACCCCATGGTTGCGCAACTGATTGATGGCAAAAGAGAGGTAGGTGCCAGATTAGACGGAGAAGCTCGGCTTCTATTTATCAGAGGATGCCATTCGATGCCATTCGATATGGTAGGTGAACCATAATAAGTTCACCCCACGCTTGCTTGTGTGTGGATGTTCATGGTGATATATGTGATGGCATCGGAAGGTCGGCGGACATTTTTGGCCTTCGGCATCTATTTTGAAGGTTGGCATCTCCGTTAAACAGAACGAAGCGATACCGTCAAAAGTAGGAATTGGTATTTAAATTCACAAAAAATCGAAAGGATACTTTTACTTCTAAGTGGGTGTGTGATGCCGTGAGTAGGTAGGTGGGTACGTACGTACGTAAGATAAAATAGATAGGTTCCCTATCTACCTTCACACTAGATGATACAAACATTCACAAAAACTCTCAACCAGCAAGTCTAGGTCTAGTCATCATTATTAATTATTATCATCAAGTGCACAATCTTCTTAATGTTGCTCACCATAACAGTAAAGGATTATTTCTAAGTGTGGATCTGTTTGCTCAAGAAGTAAATTTAGCAGTATTATGTCAAAGCTACCATGAGTACGTCGAGAAGATAAATGCCCTTCTCACTACCATCCTTATGTCCGCTTTGTCTGCTCTTCTGACAATAATTTGGCCACAATATCAACAGAAATCTGAATGACTCAAAATTCCTCGATCTCACACTCCACTACATTATCATCGTCAACGACAACGGTTCGTGCATTCTAAACCACCCCACGCCCATTGAAGTGCCTGTAGCAATGAGATCACCTGGTTGAAGTGTTACAGTTGAAAATTTTATTCTAAGAGAAAAATGTGGATTGAAGATGATATGACTTTTTCATAAAAGAAGATCGAACTGTAGAAATGCTGCTGTTTCTTTGTACACATCATTCAAAACAAAAATCTCCCGCTTCTCCAAATTCATTTCTGTCAAATTCATTGAGAGTGACAAGAAAGGGAACCAATGGAGCATATCCGTCAAAGAATTTACTATCATGTATTACAGTGTACCCTCCAATGTATTTGGGAATATCTTGAACAGAAGTAAACCGTAGCGCAGTGTCGCCAGCAACTTTACATTTACACAACTCAACGTTTAGTCAACTTTACCCGTGACTGCATTTGCGCCATCGAAATCTTTACACTCTAAACAATAATGTGGAATGTCTCCATATATATCATTGATACAGCTCCCATATTTGTTGAATATGATGAGACTGTTGAGGTGGTCATAATGCTTACTTCCATTGGACCTTCTACAGGTGTGAGAGTGTTAATGTAAGGAGGAGTTTGAATTGTGATTCAGTGGGGTGTGGAAGCTTGATTCATATTCTTTGAGACTCATGCTGTTCGTTCTGAGTTTTACTTGCTTGTCACAAGACCGTTTCTTTTGTTAGGTGATACAGGGTCAGAGTCAAACCACTAAAAATGAGATTCTCGCCAAGAAGTGCAACTACATGTCTGACACTAAGGAAAGTGTCCACTTTTGCCTAAGAGAGAATAATAGGCACATTATGTATGCAAAAAATCATGGGAAAGTCCTGCACTGAGTCTTTGAATTGATTGGTTGTATGATGATGGATGGCTGTATCACAAGGTGTGTCTTTGAATCGAGATGTCAAACTGGTTGATTGTACTGCAATCGATGATTGGTTAGTTGGATAGTTGGTCGTATGCTGTATGGTGTTAAGTTCTGTGATGAGATTTTTGTTGCAGTCACTATTTCCAATTTCCTCTATGTTCATGTAAGTTTACCTACGTTTCCATAATTTCACCAAGTTCATACCTGAACTTGTAAGCCCTTTTTGACAAGGAAGAAACTTCAATTCTAGAGGTATGTGTTTAGGAGCAAAGTAAACAAGAATCACTATTAATTACAGATCTAAGAGTCCAAGCTAAGAATTCAATTTAATCACCTAAATACCCATTGGTGTCCCTACATTTTTCTTTAACATGACACATCCATCATAGATCTTAGTTATCAAATCTCCCTGGAGTGCCCCCCCCCCCTCTTAGGTAGCACTTACAGAACGAAAAAACGATTTAATAAGTTGCTTAAGCATCAACAATAACATTTCGAGGGTAGTATCTATACAACATGCACACTCTTGGCAAACAAAATATAGGAGTTAAATGCAAGCCAGCAATCTATAGAGAGTCCATTCTTCATTATCTCACTTGCAGACTTGATTCATCCCCAGTGTCACTGTTTAAAAGAACTACCCTCGAGAAAAGCGCTTCTTTCTTGCTTTACCAAAAAATGATTTAACCATTGACTTCTTTGTAAGAGCAGTGCCCCCTCCTCGAGGTGTGGAAACAGGCGTAACAGATGCAGCTGGACTAGGTAGTTCCACGCTCATGGATTTGATGCCATCATCTAGAAAACTACCCCAGTCAAGATCTTCAGCCTCCCCAGTGTTGACCGTCAGCTGGTTTCTCTGCGATGTGAAGGAAGTGAGCTCGGGAACTGCCTCCATTTCGCACACCTCATCTGCCCCGTCACTATCGTTTGAGTTGATTTCTGAAATAAGATCAGACCCATTACATTCAACACTTTCTGGAGGCGTAGCAACACTAGGAGTCTGTTCAATCTCGTATGACTGAGTGCTTTCTTCACTGGAACTCTCACTCTTGCTAACGATAATATTGTAATTCTGTTGATCTTCTGAAGTTCTAGATAAAATGGCAAATGCTCCACATTGGGCCATGTTGGTGTCCTCGGTAGTAATAGGTTTAGATTCAGACCGAAATCCCGATTGGTTGCCAGAAGCCATACTCGCATTATGGCGGCTGCACACCGACATTTCCTCAGTATTGGCATTGGATGCATCAGTTTTGGATCCAAGTAGATTGACACTTGGTTTTTCTTCTTTCACATCACTGCCTACGGTAGAATTGCTCCTAGAAACAACGCTCTTTGCATCCAATGTACTCTTGCTGACGTTAGAATTGGTTCTAGAAACGGCACCTTTTGCATTAACTGTACTCTTGCTGGCGTTAGAATTGCTTCTGGAAACAACATCTTTTGGATTAAGAGTACTCTTGCTGAGATTAGAAGAGCTTTTTCTCAAACCTTCATCACCTTTCACTTGCTGCAGAGATTTAATGACTTCTGCTTGGTCGCCTGAATCTGCAACTGAGTCTTGGCTTTCTTTTACAACTAGAGAAGAACTTGCACTTTGTGATGTTGCTGTCTTGAGACTCTCCCCAGATGGTTTTGAAGCTAACTCATCTTTTCCATCGTCATTTTTAGCTGCTTCCTCACTCTTCGTGTTGATTACACTAACATCTTCTCCCTTCTCCTTCCCCTTGCCAAAAAATGACTTCAACATCCCGGTCTTCTTCTTAGGTTTCTCACTGACTGTGCGCTTAGATTTCTCGGCCAACTTGGGACTAGGAATTTCACCGGTTGGAATAACTCGCTTACTTGATTCAGTTTTAACACTGGCTGTTTCCAAGCGACTCAGGCTAGAAGCACTTAGTTCGACTTCAACTTGAAGTATTTCGTCAATGGTATCATCTATTAATGTTGATTTCTCCTTGGAAGGAACACGTGCAACTGACACTTCGGTGACAACGCTTGTGGCGCATGTTGAATTATCTGACCAAGCAGTTTTGATAGTCATGGACTCATCCCTTTCCTTCATCTTGGGAGTCTCTTTCAAGTCATTCACAACTTCGATCTCCTCTAAAGCGCTGGCACACTGACTCATCGACAAATCACTATTAACAGTGAACTCATTAGATTCTATAGATAGAGATCTTCTGAAAGTAGTCTTCGAGCCGGTTTCTAAAGTCCCGTAGGTATAAGAATCATAAGAGTCGCCTCCATCCCAATCAGCAATGTATGTGATTAATGGATTTTTTGCACACATCGGAGGGCCAGCCATCATCTGCTTCATCCCCACGTTCACATGCGCAAGGTATTCTACAAATTCATTCCTTTCACCACAAACAAGTTTTTGCAATGAGATGTTTTGCGGGTCGTCGACCGTGACATCGCTTGCAGCCTTGGCTGAACTCTTCTTCACAGAACCAGCACCCCCTTTAGTACTCATCTCGTCTGGGGCAACAGTTTTGGCTTGATCAAATGCTTGATTGACGAGCCATTGATCGCTCGAGAGGCATCCCGCTACGTTATCTACCATATTGGCGAAGCCCACTTGACAGCCGGTGGTTGCCTCCATGCCAGGCGTTGACCTTCTCTGCGTTGCGTATTGGTTCTGCTTGGCGTAATGTCGGGGTTTCTGTGCCACGCGTTTGTTATCTGACACATCGTGTTGTCCCACATGAATAGATGGAAACGCATCACGATCCTCACGCTCTCGATCAAAACAATCCAAATCCATCCTTGACTCGGCTTCAGAATGATGGGCATCTGCAATCCAGTCGTTCATTTTCGGTGATCTGGGCGTCGCCCTGGCCTTGCGTCCTGCCGATGGTTCCAGTGACAGTGATACACGGTTGGGCTTTCGCCGATTGGAAGATCGTGGGGTGAGAAGGCTCGACTTTAACTTCATGTTGGATAGATTATATGTTTGCTTTATCTCGAAGTTTCATAAACAGTCAGTTACCAATCCGCTTTGGAATGATGTTAGGTCTCTGCAATTGTGTGTCGTCGATTATTTGATGACCTCTTCTCTGCAATGAATGATGCAAACTGATGAATCCTTTGAGGTGAGTGCATAATAAAGACAACCCGTAACCCGTGATCAATGTCTAGACGTATTCAGACTGAAAAACATCAGGCTCGTCACACAAAACAGGGACACTAATCATTTTCTTCAAGCATAGGGTGCAGCCATCGACACGTATGAAATAGTTCACATTGAATCCTTTACACTTTATCTGTTATATATTTTCAATTGGGAGAATCTAGTTTGATTGAGATTAATACTGATTTGGCAAATCAGTCAGATAATCACAGTAGATTGAGGTGTCATAGAATGCATGATCAATATCATATTCATCTTGCTACTTTTGTCTTGTTGATTTTTGTATTAATTTTGATTTTCCATTTGGAAAGCTTCAAATTCAGAAGATCATTCGAAAACAATACTACTTACTACAAGTTAAGTATAAGAAATATCTGAGGTTTTACAAATAGTTATTACCATCTTTGAGTGTAGTCTCAAATTATTTGGGTGAAAAACGTAAGGATATTTAGAAGCGAGCTTTGAGTAAAATTCAGATAATTCAAAGATGATGTATCAGTGGCATAATGGTGTAAGCTCGTTGGGAAACTCAATTTAAATTTAGTGTCTTTTATGTCTATGAAATGAAATGATTTGGATAACCATGTTTACATATTTTAACTGGCAAAAAAACGTAATTTACAATATATATGGTCAATTCAAATACATTGATTCTCATCCAATAGCTCATATCATCAACCATACTCAATACCGAGACATAGGATATCATCGTATTGTTTACACAAATCACATAACCTCTAATCTATTCAAATCCATTGTTCAGACCAAAAACAGACTGGTAGCAACTTTGGAATATCATTCTTGATTACTTCCTCTTTTCAGTTCAGCCACATTTGCTCAACTATCTTGACCCTTTTCACACCTCTGTTACTCAGCACTAGTCCTCACCACGGGTGTCATCCAAACAGCAAAAATGAATTCACAATTCACCAATGTCTTCAATACAATACGTCCATGGTTGTATATGTCATCTAAACCTCATGAAAATACCCATACCCACTCCATTTCTCCTGGACCTTATGCAGAGACTATTGTCATTTTATTGCAGTGCAAGCATAAATCCTGGTGATGTTGTTGGGATGTACAATCTCAACGATCAATTTAATTGAATGTCTCAAATCAGGCTTCATACTTTACTTCTCCTCTCATCTTCATTGCACCCAAATTAATGTTGTCCTCCCGACCTTTATTATACCCCTTCCTATACCCGTACCCGCATCTAATGTAGCATTCAAAACTCACCATTTTAGTACCGCTGATGGTATCTTCTTCCGCTACATAAGCAAAATCAGGGACAATGTAAAACATGATTTCTTAAGTAAGTCTCTTTTGTTCCATTGATTTTATTAACTCAAATCCAAATATAACCAAAAAATGAATTAATACAAGGTGAGCGTGGGATAGGATGTTTTTCTGCTTGTCTGTATATGGATTTGGCAATGGTAGTGAGAGAGGAGCTTAAAATCTGCGGCACAAAAACAGTGAGTTTGTTTGCTGAATTAGGTTTTAGTTTGAATTGAGATCTAACATTGATTTGTTCAACTCAATAAAACAGAAGACGAACGTCGTGAGGATTGAATGAGTAAGTAATTTTTATTTCAACGTTCCTGAAATTCAGTTTAATTGATATAGATAATAAATATAACCACTTCATCGATTGATTGTATTCTCTAGATGTGAGTTTGCAATATTAATTTGTCAAATTTCATGAACAAACAATGAATCTTTAGCTTGCTTTAGCTCAATAAATGCTGGATGAGGAGGGAGCATGAACGGAAAAGAAAAACGCCAATGGCACCTTGTGATATGAGTACATTGTTTCCATTCATTGGTTTGAATCCAAGTCTAACTAAAAAGTATTTAACTTGATAGACACAGGGAAAGGGAGAGAATGTCAGAAAATCTAGAGGGGTAAGCAATTTTAACTACTTAACCTATAGCCCCATGTGGCCATTTGTAATGACAGCTTACAAAGAACTGACAATCAAACCTTACTCCTCCAAGATCCTATTCTCATGACCCATAAATCTGCTCTTATTGAAAACAAAGGAACCTTCACTCCAATTACACAAAGTTGCCTCTTTGAACAGTCTATCATCTATTTCATTCAATTTTGTCAACTTGAGCACATGTTCAAATCCAACAACAAAGGGATTCATTTTATTCGCGTTGTGTGCTTGCCAACCGCACCACATATCTGAGGCCTTATTAAAACCACTAACGCCAAAAAAGTTCTCAATTGTCTCTATGTATTTCATATCTTTGAATTTCTCATAGATGAATATTAGATTGTAACGAAACAGACGCTCCTTTGCCAGTCGATATTCTGACTGCCATCCATCATGGGTGCATCCCTCACCGGAAAAGGATTGCACATAACAATTAACTGCACACTCTGTAAATGAAAAGGGTTCGTCGCATTTCGACGGTATGAATCCATTGGTCTCCTTCCATGAATCAAACTTCCTAGCATTTAACTTGGTAGGGACGAACGAATGGTTTTTCACCAACTGTCGGCAATCCCATCTCCCCTCGTATTTAAAGTGGCTAATGGCCCTCTCTACTGGATCACGAAGGTTGGTCACGTAGAAAGTATGAGGGTGACTCCCCACTTCTTCTTTGGCATATTTATTTTCTTGTATAGTCAAGTCGATGCTGTAATGTGATGCAACTTTTTTGAGGTATTTCCGAATCATGGTCCCGCCAGCTTTTCGAACGTGGTAAAAATAGATGCGTGAGAAGGGGAGCGTTTTGTTCCATGTTAGAGGGACGAGGGGATGGGGATGACCATTGACGTAGTGAATATCGGAGGGGTTTACGATGGTGTTTCTAGGGATGGCTACGTTCCAATGAGGATCGCAGGCGGGTGATTTTTGTGATTCCTCGTTCTTTTGGTTGACTGTCTGGACGACGCCCGAGCCCGTGCCGTTTGGAATCGATTTGTCGAGTTCATAAGCCAGCCACAGCTGGATCGAAATAGTCGCTGTGGTGAAAACAACTAGAACCAATAGAAGAATTGGTTGCCCTGTCTTGCCCCTTTTCATTCCTCATGTGTTCTTCATTTTCGCTCCGCCTTCCCCGCCGGCCATCAGTTGATCGTCATCGTCGATCGTATCTCCGCCCGCCCACCTGCCATTGTTGTTTTTGCAGGCTTTCAGAGCTACCTTATTAGGCCATTTTTTCTTTTTTTGAAATTTTTAGCTTTTATTTTTTCCTACTCACCTGATAATATCTGTGTTGCCGGAGAGAAATCATTGCCAATAATGTGTCACTTAACCTCATGAGCTCTCATGAGTGTCAACGAGGTCAATATTTCTCAAATATCCACTGCATTGAGGCCCCCGATGGATGACATCAAAAATAAAGTGTGAGAATTCCCTTCTCTACAAGCATGCCCGGGCAGTACTCCTGTGGTCGCCCACGTAGAGTGCAGAGATTTGTCAGGGAGCTTGACAGGGTGTTTGAGAGGAGGATTTGTGAAAGTTTGTGAATATGACAGCATGTGGTGTTGAATCTTGGTGTTAGCAGATGACTCTGACTGAGGCAATTTTGGATGATTTTTGACGGATCACCATCATCAAATAGGGTCAATTGGAAGGTCAGCTGTGAGTGTATCTGAGATTGTTTGATACCAGTTTGAGGCATAATGCACTCACCAATTCATCATTCTTTGGAAATGTCAATGGCAAAGGCGGCGAATCAGCTCCCATTTGTCTTGCAATGGTCAGTAACGCCAGAGGTTATTAGAAATTTAACTCCCGCCGACCTGCCGACCCCTTGACACACTTCTCTATTGATCAGCCCAAGCGGAGTCAACTGTCAGTCATTGTGAGTGCCCCAGCTTCTTGGGGAGCTTCAATAGGTGTTCGGCAGTGTTGGTGACGATTTGGTTGCATTGAAGGGAATCAACGGGAGATGCCAAAAATTTGAGATGGCTCAAAGAAACAAATTGCTGCGGCTACTAAGGGTTAAGAGTATCTAGATAGAGGGGTGTGTTGTATGGTGCCTAATGAGCTCTTGAGTGCTTAGGAGGCTAGAGGTTAGACAACCAGATAACCAGATTTTTCCTCGATTCTTGACTCTTGACGTCTCCCCTTATGATCGCTGTTCTCCTCTCACAAGTTGCGAGAGAAGTAACTCCTCAGACTCTCTCAACCATGATATATGATAGTCTACACATCTGGCCTCTTTGCACTGCAGCGCAGTTGATCTCAATCCTGTTCAAAGCTTAGCAACAAGTTAGAACATGGTTGTAGCAACGGCTCCAATGACAGAGGAGGGAGTGTCAGACATAGGCCATTTATTTCAAAGTACAAACCTTGAAATAAGAAGTACAAACAGAGGAAGTATTATCAGTTG
>JALLAY010000205.1:0-18705 GCA_036939635.1 Cyclotella baltica | reverse complement strand
ATGTGCTTGTCCATTGCAGACAAATTGCCGTCTATTCAACAACCTTCAGGTGCACTTTTGGAGAACAGAGATGGAGTTATTATTGAAGGATTAATTGTGAAAAATGAGAACAAACTCAATGCCAAAAGCTGGTGAACGCAGTGAGATGATGAGTGACAATGAATGTCCCAATAAATACAACCAACATATCACCCCCCAATCCTATGTTGTTAGGGGGCTATGGGATATACAGTTAGGAGTTCCGCAGATGGTCTGAATCTGAAATAGACAGATTCCATCATCACCATAGTTTTGATTGCAACTTTGTTGGTGACCTTATGCAATGGGTGGAGATGAAAAATTATTTTTGTTAGTAGTTTTACCATGTGATCACAGTGGCCATTGGTAAGCTCAATCAGGGGTCTACACCATAGCATTTACCTATTTTTGCACTACATGAATACTTGGAAGTTAGTGCAAACATGGGTCTTATCTATTGCTATTGCTACAGCAAAGACTTATTTCGGTCACTACACCCTTAAATTTAAAAGGGTTTAGAGGAGGTGTTTTGTTCTTGTGGAGGCAGTGGGTCATAGAACAATAAACTCTAGATATGACGCATGCACAAAAACGCGAAAGCCTATTTTTATTGCTTCATCTAAGCTGTTCACAAAACTCCTTAGATTGCTCACAATGAGGATGAGGAGAAAACTTGAAGCGTGACCCCTGACTTGAGGTGATGTGTCAGGTCATCTGTCCCTTCAACACTACTGTCTCACCACATTCACTGACACTAACGACCCCTCCATGCCACTTGAATGTTTGCCCGATTCAGTTATCTCCTTTCAACCTCGATGAATACTTCCGCCCTCATTTTTGACATTCAATTGCCAGTTGATTGTCGATTATTGTTCATCCCCCCTATGCTTTTTGACTAATAGGCTGATCTCTGCTCATTCTTTTCAATTGTCAATTGAAACGATTGACCCCTGCCCTTTCGATTCAATTGACAATTGAAAGAAAGGAGTCCGCCATTTGTCCCAATTGAATTGAGAACCGAGAGGTGTCTTCGATGTTTGTGTTTGATTCAATTGAATCGAGAATTGGGGGTGTCTGCCAGCTGATTTAATTGAATCAGAGGAATCATACGGCGTCTGCAGTCTGCACGTCCTCAGTTTCTAGGTACTTTCTGATTCTTGATTCACTAGAAATAATATGATTGGACTTGCCCTTGTACCCGTAGCAATGCAGTTTTAACCCGTTCACGGGTATTATAAATCACAAAATGACTGCCGCTGGCACAGAATGAAAATCACACAATCACACAATCTAAGCCGCTCAAAAAATTCTCGAGAGCGGATTAGTGAGTGAACCACGGTAAAACTAAGAACAAAGTTGTAATTGAATCAATGGAGCACTTTCTCAAGTAAAACCAAAAGCTTTGGACTCAATGACCTCTTTTTTGGTGTGGTTACAGATGATGACGGTTGTAGACATGTTTTAGATTTAGATGGACAATCTAGTAGATAATGAATATATAATTGAATTTCAAATTGATTAATGTTTGTTTTATGGTATGAATAATCTCCTACAAATCTAGCAATGACAAACGAGAATACCAAATATTAGTATTCTGGTATACTTTAACATCTGTCTATTGCATCCAAGAACATGTGCACATATAAATACTATTCTAGTACCGTAGTGTGTAATTTCTTAAGTATTTAAATACTATTCCGTTGTACCTCATATTACTGCTCTCTTTGTCGATGCCATATTACACACTTACTTCTAAGAGCATGTGCTACCACGCTCAACAAACCCACTACGGTCTTTGCCACAGCAGAAATGGTCCGCTTTATGACATATCAATCCAAGAGTCAACAGTGGGTTGGAATTGGGATGCCCGGAATAGGGTGATGTGGCTCAAGCCTCAATAGGAATAGTTTGACTGCAGGAGCTGCAGTCCATCAGCATGGAGACCAGAGATCCTAGCCCATCAATCTGTATGCAACCAGCCCAGAGAACAGAGACCAAAATGGATTGAAAAGAAATGGTCTAATTACTTGTGGGAATAAAACAACTAATGTCAAGTATGTTATGACTTATGACCCAATTGAGGACTCAATAGACACTGTTAAGCATGCTTCTATGACCGGGTACAATATGCGTCCCGTTTCTTTTCGGCTTTTTGTGGATTCGGGATGATCCCGTGGGATCAAACTTTAACCTAACGGGATATTTGAGATAGCTTCCAAGACGGGATAAAAGCGGGAAATGACTAGATCATTCTTGATTTCAGTGTATTTCCACGAGGGGAATCACTCCCGGCACTCGGAACTCGGAACCCCCCGTTCCTCTTATGGGACGGGATCTGACGGGATCTTCCCCAGCCATACGAAATGCAATCCCGCTCGCCACCCGCCATCAAATTGCTCCATTGTTAACGAAGACGACGTAGCTCACTCCGTCTCCTCCCTTCGTTGGTTGCAGTGGGCAGTGCAAGTATGTCTACTGCAGCTTTTTGCCTTCTCCGGAGAGCGAGGCTATCTAGATAGATCATAATTTCTCGAGGTTTCATCTTGTTGCCGGCGGTTATTTATGAAAGACGCAGCCATGGAGTCCAACGATTCATTCATATGCAGCACCCAAGGTGATCCTCCCCAAGACCAAAGCCCATCACGACCAGTCCGGGTCAAGCGTCGCTCCACTTTGCTAAGTATTAATTCAGAGATTTTAGAAGAGATTGATGACCATTCAAGCACCACGGGGGCATCCCTTAATTTATCTGGATTGCGTAGTCTGAATATTGGGCAAGAGTCGGACGATGATCATATTTCTTGTGATTCGAATGAAGATGAAACGGCGAGAATGATGGCCCTGTTGATGCAGAATCATTCACAGGCCGTGACTGAATCCCTAATTGAACGAACAATGTTGATTCAGAGTGTGATTTGGTTGAGCCATCATGTCCCGGGATGTGTCTTAAAACTCTTGTTTGAGACTATTTTACGCAGTAGAAACTCTGCGAAGGATATACATGAGAATGCTCAGGCTGGATTGACTGGCCTGTCTGATATACTGAATGCCATGCAGTGCCTGTCTAGTGATCAAGATGACACTGGTGATATGAAAAATGAACAGGCTGATGTGAATTGTAATACTGATCCAGATACATATCTTCAACCTCTCAATGACTCAAAAGAAAAAGAGACTATTCATCAATTTGCACCAGTCGATGAGCTTAGTTTGCCTATTGCAAAAAACCATGATAGTGCTCTCTTGTTTGTGGACATGTCAGGCTTTACCAAAATATCTACAATCTTGGATATAGAGAGCCTCTCAAATGCAATCAACTCTTACTTTCAGCTGATTGTCAATGAAGTGACAAATCATGGGGGAGATATATTAAAGTTTGCAGGTGATGCCATATTTGCAGAGTGGAAGGCCTCACACAGAAATCCCGATCACAACATTGAATATTGTGCCATGCAAGCAGCTGCATGTGGAGCCTCTATAGTGGCCAATTGCTCAGATTATCCAATTTACTCGAAACCAGTCGGGGTCTCCCGAGCATCAATACGATTGGAAAGTACGAGGCAATCATATACCAATAGAAGGTCATCTGTGTTGTCGAGGGCATCAATACATTCTTCTGGCGAGGGTTCTCGAAGAAGCGTTCGTGGATCAATTTGTTCCGCAGATGAATACCATACTAAAAGAGCTTCAATAGTCTCAACCGACTCCAATCAGGGTCTGGAACAGTTTACCAGGAGAAGTTCCACAGGCCAGACACATCCTCACCGAAGGGTTTCAGCAGGGCCTGTTCTAAAGCCCGTCAAGCTGGCAACACTGAATGTCAAATGCGGCGTAGGTGTGGGTAGAGTTGTATGTGTTCATGTTGGCAATGATACAAGGCGGGAGTATTTGATTCTAGGAGATCCTATTGACCAAGTTGCCAACGCAGAAGGAGCAGCTACAAACGGCGAAGTTTTCGCATCTCCAGAAGCTCTAACAGTATTGTCAAAGTGTGCAACATTTAGACTGACTTGTGACGAAGCAATCAGAGAGAAGAAGCCTATGTGTATTGCCGAACGACAACAGCGTTTCTTTGACATCGAAGAAACATCGTCTAATGAAAATCTCATGTCAAACAATCCTGAAAGTCTCTTGCATCGCTGTGAAGATCTGAAGGACTCTGAATTGCGGTGGTTAAAACGTATGATTTCATTATACGTCCATCCAGCAGTTGTGAATGATGAAAATAAAAGCCCAACACAAATTTCACTTAAACGTGAGAGCGATGTGGATAGACACGTTTCCGAAGCTGAGTTGCGGAACATTTTTGTCATGTTCATTTCGCCCCTGATTGATTACAAGTTAACAGGTGACGAAATAGAAGACAGAAAGCTGATTAATCTACTGAATGACATCATGAATCTGATAACCAGGCGTTTAGATAGAGCTGGCGGTCAGTTGAGGCAATTTATTGTGGATGATAAGGGTGTTGTTTTAATATGCACTTTTGGACTACGCGGTAGTACATTTCCGAACATGGTGAGCCTTCGAGCCCTTCCGCTTACTCGATCAATCCATGAGGCGCTACAAGAAGAGCTTGGTGTGACTAGGCAAGTTCTTCTTTGATAACTTAGTGGCGTACTTCTTGGATTAAAAACTCACTTTCTTGAATTTACAACTCATAGTAAGATTGGCGCAACCTTTGGCAGAGTTTACTGTGGCGTTGTTGGGGGCTTAACAAGACATGAGTATGCAGTGCTCGGACCTAGCGTGAATCTTGCAGCTAGGCTGATGGCATCAAATTTTAACCCTGGCATACTTGTGGACAAATCCATTCGTCTACTTTCAAGCCAAGTGTATTTTAAATCTCTCCCTGCGGTGACTGCAAAAGGATATGACGAGCCAGTTCCAATCTTTGAGCCAATGAAGTCAAACGAGACTCAATGGGGAAAGTTGAAACCTAACTTCACTGGCAGATCGACTGAAATCAAGCTCATACTGCAAATAGCGAAAGGAATGTCGCTGAACAGTGATACAGCAAAATTCATCCTCGTAACCGCAGCTTCAGGTGAGTTATATACAAGTCAGATATTATCTATGTTTGCTACCTATTTGTCCTTAACCTTTGTATTATTCAGGGACTGGGAAAAGCTGCATGATTGCCCAGACAACGGCCAGAGTAAAAGCAATGGTACAGAAAATGAAGAAGACAATAATTGTGGCTCGTCACGTATCAAATGAAGGTGATTCGAGAGTACCTTTTAGGTAAGAAAGGACAAGTATTCACTCACTACATACAAGAGCAACTCACGAACTTATTCTCTCTTCTATTTTGTGCAGTTTATTTCGCTCCATATTCAAAAATATTCTTGACGAGATGATGAAGCAAGTTGAGGACGAAGCCCCATCAAAATCACATTCATCAACCACCAATGGAGAATCGTGTGTTGATTTTTCGTTAGGCGACATTTGGGATAATCTAAGCCTAGCCTCACAATCAACAAAAGACAGCAGTGCATTCTCTACAGATGCGAATCGTTTTCGTTACATATGTGAAGAGTTAAATGCTCCTTCAGATTTTACTGAAATAGTGGGTAGGAGATTGCTGGGTATTCGTGATAAAACCCACAATTCTTCAGCAGCTAGCAACACTTCCGTTAACGTGGACATAATCATAGATTTCTTGGCCAAGGCGTTTATTCGATGCACGAAGCATGCCACCATTGTACTTCTTGCACTTGATGATATCCATGAGATGGATGAAATGAGCTGGAAGGTTGTCCAGGCTATCTTTGAAAGAGCAAAGAATGTATTGATTTTGGGTGGCTCACGTCCAATGTCCACCAACCCGCTGGCAGTGAGTCCTGAATTTTGGGACAAACTCTATGGCCAATTTATGACAAAGGAACGCTTCATAGAGATTCACTTACAGCCTCTTACTGGTTATGAAGTTCGCGACTTCATAGCAGCCAGCCTTGACTTTGACTCCAATGAAATTGATCCCACGTTCTGGCGTAATATTTCAAATGTCTCTGGAGGAATGCCTCACTATTTGAGTAAGAATTTCTTTGAGAGCACCACTTTATTCACAGACAAAAGCTTATCAGCTTATCATCCGTTCCTTGTTCTAGGTTATGTAATTGAAACAATCAAAAGACAACAACTCTTCACGAGACAAGAGGATGGCTTGATAACCTTAAAAAGTGAGATCAAGGACAAAGATAATGTTAGTTTTGGATCGGTGTCTGAGTTATTGCTGTGCCGGCTTGATGCTTTGGACTCTTCTGTGAGGAATGCACTGCAGCTTGCAGCAGTTATTGGCACTGAATTTGAGTTTGTAGATGGTGAGCACAATGTGGGTGACACGCACTGCAAACATGAACATTTTTTGCTTACTTGAGTGACCTTTATGCCAGCATGTTTGGCTTATGATGAAATGTATAATATCATGGATAATGAAAGGACAAAGGCAGCTCTAGCCCTTCAAGAGGCATTGGATGTGGCAGTTGAGGAGGGAATAATAGAAGAATTGTATGCCCCAACAGGAAATGAAGAAAATGAGGATATTTTAGTCGAGGATCCCATTGAGGCTCAAACTACATTACGCGCTTCATTGGGAAATATCATGTTTAGCTTAAAAGGAGGGTACAGAAAAATGCACCCTGCTTACGCAGAGAATAGGAAGTATAGATTTTGTCATGACACGTGGAAGACTTCAATCATAAATGGTGAGTTCAAATCAATCATTGATGCAAATTATTGATATGACATTGCAGTAGACTGTGCATCATTTAACTGAGTTTCGATGTTCCAGTTATGCTAGATGAGAGAGTGCAGGAAATTCACGAACACATCGCCATAGTCTTGGAACGTGAGATTGACATAGAAGATGATGACACAACTGATCTTGAGAAGAAAATTCGAATAGTTCGTCATTGGAACGCCAGCGGGCACTTCATAAATTCATCTGACCTTGCCCTCAAGATAGGGAAACAGCTGATGATGATGGGTCTCAATTCGCAGAGTATACTATGTTTTGATGATGTCTTGAACACTTTAAAAGACTTATCTGCTGATAAACCAGTTGAATCCCATGGAGGTAAGATGATGACTTGCTCAAGTCAAGGTTCCGGCATATGTCTTGGATCATCTGACGCTCTCTGCATGACAACTTAGGCATATCAGTATCGGTGATAAATGCACTTGAACCATCTGAACTTGAAAATTTGATCAAGTTAAATATAGCAAAAGGGAGAGCATATTCAACACTTGGTAAGGGACATTCTGGAGCAGAAGCACTGCAAAGTGCTCTAGATGTGAGAAAATTCACACATTTTTTTTGCTTCGTATGTTGAATTGCTAAATCTGTTGCGCTGTAATATCAACCAGATACTCCAAAACGCATCTTGCGCCAACAGCGAACATTTTGATAGGAGTGTGAGTTTCCCTATATTCTCTGGTTTGTTTGTTGTTTTGAAGATGGGTGCAATCCAGGATGACGAGAATTGCAGCTATGAAAAGGATTTAACAAAAAAGTTTGTCGAACAAGCACGGTGAGTTTACCAAGGATTTCATTCGGTCCTATTTTGATCTAACAATTGTAGCTTATCCCATCTACATCCCCTGTTTTCACTGCAGTCTTAATAAGGACCCAGTTCACTATGGAAGAGCACTCGCAATGCAAGGCGAAACTCTAGGTAGACTGGGCCTTTTTGAAGAAGCCATACAGACTATTTATGACATTGATGCAATTTATGATATAGAGACTCAGCACGCCCAAATTTGCAACGCATATGGCAGTGACAGGGTTGCGCAAGCTTATGCCCATAGTGTTAATTGGCATTTAATGCTCGGAAGAACTGATGCAGCCACCAATGCATGCAAGTACATACTTCAAGAGCTGGCGCCTAAAAGTGATCCTAGGAATGTCCACAACTCTTTTTGTTTGCTGTATTCTACAATAATTGCTATGAAAGAAACTGGAGATGCCATCAAAGCCAAAGATGCATTGATAATTTTTGTGGTAGAACCTTTTGAGGAGCATTTTGGATCTGACGGTACTACATTTTCAAAACCTCTGTTTGATCCTTTGCTGTGAGTGCCTTTATCGACTTATTATCCTATGTGACCCATGCGTCTATTTCTCAGTTTACCTGCATTTTCATTAGGATGCTACTTGATCTACAAGGACGTCAAGAAGAGGAGATTGGGCGAATTGATGAGTACCTCAGTTGGGCGTTAAACGAAGAAAGTTTCTCAGTGTGTTCTCCTGCTTTGGAAAAAGCATGGGCAGCAATGTGCGCAAGTCCCAAAACTTGGTTAGGCGAGATATGTTATTTTCTTGCAAAAAGGCCTGAATGCACAAAGCAAAAAGATCAGCTGGTTGCAACTGGATTGGGTTTGATAGAAAGTTCTGTTGATGTCACTGAAAAATTACCATTTGCACATAAATATGCTACAAAGAAGCTTGCTATGCTGAATAGTTATTACAAAGAAGTGCATAATAATTAATTACACTCATGACTGGGCTATTTTTATCAAGACGAAAAATCAAATAAATATAATCAAAATTCCACTGTCAGTATTGTTTTCTTGCTGACTCATCCAAGCAGCCTACATGGTTCAACATTCAAATCAACCACCCAAAATTTCCACCATCCAAACAACAAATTCGTTTCTCCTCCCCATCAATGAAGAAGTAAAGCCCTCCCATATTCCCTCACAATGGATATGTGACAGGCTGATAAAGATGAAGAAGGTAATGTCATCGTCATGGGGAAAATGATGAGATGAAGGAACGAAAAGACTATTTGAAGTCATTGTGATGATTTGTGACGGATCATGGACAGACTGAGTCATTGGTCCACAAGATTGGCAAACTGAGTGCAATGTTTACAAACTAACACCGGGACGAGTGCTTAAGTTCATCACTTGTTAGCACACCATTGCCATGTTCTTTAGCTCAGTCCGAAATTCCGAATGATCTGATGTACTATTTCGGTAGTGCTAACTGAGGCAGCACAGGAATGATTGCAGACTACAAATAGCAGTGGGCAGCACCTTGGCAAGGCTGTGTTGACAAAGTAATGAACTAAAGTCGTGACAAAGACGGCAACTCTGAGGTCCTATCACTAGTAAACATCGGCCAAGTGGCGAATAAACGATATGGGAAAGGTTTCAACAGAAGAGCCCCTTCCTCCTTCCCGGTCAATATCTCTCCCAATCATCCAACATTTATTTTTCATTATGACCAGTAGATTCTTCTTTGCTATCATCCATGAGACCAAGATTGTGAAATGTAGCAGCACAAAGAGGCTTTGTCACCCTCTATCTCCATCATGATTGATTTTGTGTGTAGTAGATTGACAGGTATCTTGAGATTATGTAGTAACGGCTAATGTTGGTTATTGGCATGTTTCAGATGGCCAATCCAGTAATGAATACATAATTCATTATTCAAATTGATTAATGTTTGTTTTGTGACATGGATGATCTCATACAAATTACTAAATAGTTTTCTGATATACTTTGATATCTCTCTATTAACTCCGAGTTCATGCAGACATAAATACTAATTTCGCTGTACCTCATATTACTGCTCTTGTCATCAATGAAGTATTACACACTTAGTTCTAAGGGCACATACTATCACGCTTAAAATAAGATGGGGAGTTCCACGGGTGGTAAATATAGAATTAACGGTGAGGAGGAGGGGGGTGATACCTTAAATAACCTGCAGAGACATCAATGAACAGTGTTTCTACAGAGCTAGAGAAGCCCAGCAGATGAAGATTTGGTTGGTCCTTCGTTCGAGAGAGAATTCCGACATAACAATATACAGATAAGCCGCTCTGCAACATTTTGAGAGCGATATACTAATTGAACTACGGTAAGGATTGTGGTTGATTGAACCAAGTAGAATCAACTTGGATGTTTCTCACTAAATGAGATTTATCACACCATTAAAGATACCCGAATAGGTTAGATCAACAATGATTGTTAATATATACAACTTTAAATGTGAAGTTATCTGTGGTATTTTTTATTTGTGCTAGAGACCTCCACAAAGTCAGCAGGTTGTGTAAATGTTTAACAACGGTTGAGACTGACAACCACTCATTGTATCAAAAATGATGATACAGTTAAAGATAAAAATATTTGGATATACTCTCCGAAGTAAAATTGATACCATCAAGTGATAAGTTCATACAGATATATTTAAATGAAATATAATCATTAGAGATTTTATATGAGACAAAAAATGACCGATCCTACTACCTGCACAACTGTTAGTGGAAAGATTGGTGAGTTGAAAATTACATTTGAAGTTACCTAGCAGTAGAGTGTACTTCATAATTTTATGTGAACACCCTGCAAGAAACATAACATTCATCAAAGATCAACACAAGTATTTCTCCACTGCTGCCCTCTGAAGGGTTATTTTACAGTTGTGGTTACAGAGGTTCAAATATCTAAAATGCATCACATTAATGTTCATGAAGTGAAGTGTTTTCTTGAATGGACTAATTCAAACTTGGTTTGAAATTCCTTTCGCAGCAATTTTTGTGTGCTGATACAGAGTTGCTGCTTAAACTGCTCTGCATTCAAATCTGCTTTCAAATTCAGAACAACTTGCTTTGTGTTCTGATTGGGCCAGTGACTCATAAAACACATCAACCATAGAGCAACCCGTGTGTTGTTACAAGGATTGGTGATCTACAATGAGGAAGACAAAAATTCTGAGTTAAAGGCTCTCATCATTCTCAACTTAAAATTTAAATCACAAGATGGTGGGGGGTTTCAACAAAGATTTTCGTGCAGAAAACTTCAGTGCATAGGTGCAAATACTGAATGGTTATATTTATTCCTTCACTCCTCCAACAGAGTCCTTGTTCTTCCTGCCAAAATCCCAGCTGATTTGAAATGCATAGCAATTTGTTCATGGAAGGGAATAAGCCTAACAGCCTTGAGAAATGCATCGGTAAATATTTCACCAATCGTACTCTGACTTTCTCCAACAATCCAATCGAGCAATGCATCAACATTATCATTGTATCCACTAATAAAGTCAACCAAGCTATTCATCCAACCAGTGACACCTCTGTGGAGCAATGGACCATCTACAAGATAAAAGATTGATTTGCGGTGGGATTTTGAACCTGAGGGTGGGAGGTTATTATTCTTCTTCTCATAATCAATCTTTGTCTGACTGACACCCTCCATAACTTTTGTCAATTCCCTCAACTTATTCGCTTCGAAATTTGGTTCATCAACAAGAGATGAAAAGAGGGTTGTTCTCACTGCTGAACTCATATCGCTCTCTCTGCGTAAACTTTCAAGTCCAACTGCAACCATTTTCTCCACCAAGTTGGAGCTGGCACACATGTAATCATCATCAATCTCTGTGTTTTCATTTTGCACAGACAACTTTACTTTTGACATCCATTCCAGTCTATCACGCTTCTGTTGAGAAACATGTTCTGCCCTCCCTTTCTTCACTGTGGATGCCGCGTGAGTTATCTCCTCTTGAATACCAGACATTCCAGATTGACCCAGAGGACTAGGCATTGACCCATCCGTCTCAGTTTTCATTAATGCCACTTCTCGCCGGGATAGAATCTCTTTTATACTCTCAACGCTTTGATACAGATCCCATTCGCGTGCTGTACCTGCAGGGACTGGGGTTTCTACGCTGCCACTTGATACGATCCTCTTGGTGTCTGACGGGATAGTAAGTTCACTGCAGACATTCTTACCCGTCATATTGAGGATCGGACACTCATCTGATTTTTTAGAAATCCCATCAATCAAAATCTCAAGCAAAATTCCTTCGTCATTAAAAAACAATTGCTCGTCTGAAGACCGCACCAACCAATTAAGATCGTTCCCCGCCAGTCCAAATTTATACACCAAATTCGCACGATCCATGTCTGAGAATTCAGTGAGAGACAAGACTTCTCTCACAGACGATAGCTTTTCATTCAATACTTCCGCAGATTCAAACTTTTCATTAGCCAAAACTACTTGAGACACATCTCCATCGAACCTATCCAAAAAGGAGCCATGATCAGCCTCGAGAGAAGAAAATTCTTTCTTCATATCGTCTAACTTCTTTCTGCGTCCATCAATTGCTGATTTTAGCGATGATGCCAAAGATTTCAATCGATTCGATTTCCCAACAATATTTTCGTCCAGAGCAATCGGGGGCAATGGATCCGAGGCCTCATTCTCCTGCCGAAGACGATCCAAGTCTGATTCCGATGGTGGGATATGAACTGTCGTCGTTACGATTTTTTGAATCTTTTTTGGTGGAGACTTGATGATTTTAGGAGAGGGCGACGCGTTGGGAACGGGGTTTAGGAAAATCACAAGTTGTGTAAGGGCAAAGTTTATGAGAGATACGGTTATTAGTGCTGGTATGAATGTTATCATGGATATCATAATTTTCTTTGCTGGTGATATCCTGCTGCCTTCTTGGTGTGATGGCCCATCGGGGGCGTCGTCGTGGTTGGTTTCCCCGTTCATGTCGGCGGTCATGGTTTGGCTTTAGTTTGGCTTTGTTTTTTACTCGCACTCGCAACTCGCAAGTGTTTGGGGCCGCAGTGGGCTGCCCGGGCGTGTTTGGCTGGTTTACTACCTACTACAACTGCATTAACTTCTTCTATTTCTACATGGGTGTGAAAAAGACATGAGTTTTAGCCAATGCTAATGGGGACTCACAGTGCAGAACACAGATCTCATTTTTTGCTTTGTGTTGCTGATTCCCCAACCATATCAGAGTGTGTAGCACAGTATACAGAGGGTGTTACTATGCGATGGATGCATCTTGAGACAGCACAAGCACAAGCCACCGATTTGCTGACGGGAACACAGAGCATCGAATGCGGCCAAATTGCCATTTTATTTAGACAAAATACATTAAGCTTTTCATAATCTAAACTAGTTCATAATTACCTATTGATTGGATTTTTGCAATCACAACAAACTAATGGCCCATGAAAAAGCATTCTAGTGGACAGATGTTTTATTACTAATTTTTATTCTTATTAAAAAGTTTGTATAAAGTGTCATTTGAAATAATATGTGCTCCTGTTAAGGCTTGACAGACTGCAGAACAAAACAAAAAATCCAGGAGAGTCAGAGGTTTGTTTTGTGTTGCATTCTATCATACAGTGCATTTGACTTCAACACAAACCAATATATTTTAATTGTAGAGGCATTCCCTAATCAATTCCTAGACCAGTTCAATTCTGCACTAGTTTTGCCTAGTCAAAGTGAACATGGATAAAATAATTATTACAATGTAAAAGTATAGAGTAAGAGCTATCCAATAACATGTCTTATGCTATAATTTGTTGGGTACAAGGTGCTTCTATCAAGCAAGCTATTGTGCCTTGCTTTTTGTCTTACAAATTCACTTGTTGACGATAGTTGTAAAAATGTAATAAATCTTTTGTTAGGATGGAACTTATAGCTATGTATGATGGGTCATAGAACAGACCAGATAATGTAGCTACCATATACGGATCACTAGAAGCCTAGATACAGCGTTAAATGTGTTTTGGGATTGAATTGAACAAAAATGGTTGTGTTAAAGACCCTGACAATTTTCAAGGGATGCTATCTCGATGTAGGGAACGATGAACCTGTTTAATAGTCTTATGATGACTAATTCTGAAACTAAAAAATGAGGAGGCTACAGCTGTCCAGGCTTAACTTGGAATTGGACAGGGAATGCCTGTAGTTCTGATGTCACATCTAACGTCATAATTTATCATAATTAGATTTAGCATAAAATTCTATGAAGGATAGTATTCCGGGTTAGTCGTGAAACTAAATATCAAATGACATTAATCCAACATCACATTCACTTCCAACATGGATACACATCAGAGTGTATTTTCCATCTCAGATTCTACTGGCACAAAAAAAACATACAACTATTGGATGACTGATCGTCGTGTCTGGACCAATGTGTGCATGCAATACATGGAAAATGGCTTAGGCACATTCTATGTCACCCTGTATTCCTCCTGTGAAAACTTTGAGATTCGACCCTAACATAAAATTGGTTTATAATGAGATTACTGTCGCTCACAAAGAAGTAACTGCAGTTTCCAATTATTATCCTACTACTGATTGATGTGACAATACTTTCACCAAACCACCACTCCTTCACTCACCAATTCGAAGTGACTTCAAAACCCTGTGACGGAATGATCAACTGCCACAAGATCCGCCATCACCACACAAGTCACCCTTGCACAAACATGTGTGCATTACAGTGCCCCAGGAGAGCTGTATCCTGGTCACTACCTGTAACTACCAAAGTTAGTGGTCGAAATACTATGAGGTTCGCAAGTGGTCCTGTTAGAGGGCCCAGTGAAAACACTAGAAGCAACAGTCCCCTCATAAAATTTGATCATGAAAAAAGTTATTACTTAGGTCAAACCTAATACTAAAGATCTTTTGTGTCACATTATAACCCTTTCCCACTCCTATGTAGCTATAAAAATGTGCTGCTTTTGAATTTAGAAAACATATTCTCTCAGTGTAAAATGCAATACCAAGTGTAGCAAGCAATATCACTCTGACGCTCGATGCAAGCTCTTGGTCAACCATATTCTTATGCAATGCCGTTTCCTCAGGTTTCCCCTGTATTCAAAATATATGAAGTCTGCTCATAATTTTCTCTGTCTCACTTGAAATAATTTGCTAGGTCTTGTTCGCTAACTTTCTTAGATTGGAAAGGGAAGTCCAGTAGACCATCCTAATTGAACCATGGAATTCCGTTCTATAGCCCTAGCAGCATCCCACAAGCCGACCTCTAGACCTTCTCCTGGAAAGTCATGGAACATAACAGTAAGACCACCATTGCAAGCCTTAATAGGTGGGACTGCAATTATTACACCAGTCAAGGCACCTTTGGCTCGATTGTTCTCCATTTCTTCTTTTGCCTGGGAAATGAATGTTTCTCCTATCCCAAGGAAGAGTTGCTTGAACTCAGAAACACGATCAATTTCAAACGATGGTGGAGACTTACAGAAGTTGAATACCATCATGCAATCAAAGATTTCAACATCTGCAGAAGAAGTATGTTGCAGTAATGCACTGTAAGTGGAGAGGAGAATGTTCCTAGTAATATAAAACTTTTCTTACCATTAACAATAGACCATTTCAGCAAGAAGGGAATGTTGCACCGGAAAATTTCGAGTGTCATTTCACGAAGACGATGTGATTGATCCTCGAGCACTTGCTTGTCATTCCCTGATGCTTGAATTCCCATCACCGTCAGCTTGGATTCTTTGCACTTTAGCTTGTGCTTTTTCCAATGAGATGACTGGCAATCTCTAGAGCCTTAAAACAGTTGACGTTAGCACATGTTTTTTAGTGTAACAAAGATAGTTTATCAAAGATGATGATGATATTCACGGTGAACACAACACTTACAATAAGTTGCAATTTTGCACCTGCTGCAGCGCTTGATTCTATTGCCTTCTAGAACTTTGGTGTAGCGGAAACACTGAAGAGATGGATTGAATTCTGGATTCATGAGGAATCCTATTGATTGAAATATGTCCATAGCTTTATCATTCTGTCGAATCAGGTCCATGAACTCCGGTGTCAAAGTAAACTCTCCGACATTAGCACGCACACTGCTATTTGTTATTACCACAGACGACTTAGGGTGGGTAGATACTACTGATTCTCCTCGGACCACATACCGCAGATCATCCATTCCATCCTCTGCTTCAGTTTTGGCACAGAGAATGAGCATCTTTAGAGCCATCTCAAGTAAACCGCTGCCAATAGCAGATGCATATCTAAAAATTTGTTAATATTCAGCTTCTGATCGACAGTCATATTCAAGATAAAAACATACCTGCTGTCATCTGGAACTTGACAAGGTGGGCCCTCAACGGTAGACCTTAAATGAAGCACACGAAGGATAATCACTGGGATATTTTCTGCATCTATTTTGTCGGATGCTTTCATTCCCATACTAACAATTCCTTTGATCACATCAGAATCAACACAACCCGCAACGCCAAGCTCCTTGAGAAAATAGTAATACATTTGTTTGGATGTAGGATCATCCATTGAGTTTTCTACAAGATCTATGATGCCTCGCATGAACGAAATACTACAATTCTGATCAAATGATTCACTGATGACTGGTGTCACACCAATTTTATAAAACTGTTCGTTCTGCTTATCAGTGAACAAGCCTCCAGGCCCAGTTTCCTCATCTGCAATCATTGCAAGACGCAAATAAATGAACCTAGTTGCACACTCTGGACAAATTGGCAACCGAGGTGCAATCCATTTTGCGGCTAGATCATTCCCCATGATACCACTTTCCCCATCATCATGACAAAGAAGCATATACAGATGCATCTCCCCCCGCCCCCGGCGACTGTTCTCAACTCACAGCTTTCAGTGATGCATGTTGGGGAGGTCAAATCAACAATTCCCTCCCCGACGGAACTCCAATTGAATTATTTAAATTACGCAGCATGTCAGGATATGTAATTTGCAGGACAGGGGGGCCAATTGCTTGGAAATCAATTCGACAAGACCAAACAGCTCTCAGTTCTTGCACCGCGGAAATTATCGCCACCAACGAATGCTCAACAGACTTACAAAGCCTCCGCTATCGTGCCCAAGACTTGAACATGGCAGATGCATACGAACGAACAACAATTTACAACGACAACAAATCTTGTGTCGACTGGGCAGCTTCCTGCACAAACAAAGGCACAAAACACTTGAATCTCCGTGAAAATTACGTTCGTGAGCTCCACCAATCGGGAGTCACAAAAGTCACTCACATCCCTGGCGTTATTAATGCCAGCGACATTTTTACCAAAGAATTAAAAGACGCCGCTCACTTCCGCCGTTGTCGCGATTCTTTCATGGTGTCGAAGGTTAATTTTCTGAAATATGGCCATGTCACGCCTTCACATTACCAGCAGAAGGGTGATTTACCTTTCTATTCCATTAGTTCTCCACAAACTCTTGAGCAAAGTCGGCCTCCTTGCAAGCGAATGCCCGGCCGCCGCCCTTCTCGCCCAGCCAGTGCATCGGCTCAACGGGCCACTTCGTCTTCATTCTACACTATTCCGACGAATTCGTCGCAATTCTCTAGCATTCTTTCGACTCCTACACAATTGCTCCCCATGCTGTCGCAAGTTTCCGGCAAGAAGGTGTCCCACCGTTCTTGTCACGGTCTTTCCAGACAGGGGGGTGTTGAACTCCCACATGTGTCATGTGGAGCAGTTCAGGGGTCTGTCAGTGCCCGTTTAGTGCCCGTAGCATAGCATGCACCCTTCATCCACTACAAGGAGATGGAAAAGGAGCCTTCATGACTTTTCCCGCCAAAAATAGATTCCCGCGCCAAACACATCATCGAATCACACGATTGTCGCCTTTTTTAACGTAGGAATCAGTAATTTCACCGTATGAGGTCAGCAAGTCATCCCCTCATCATCCCGCGGGATAAGCGGGCGCAGAGCGGGAGATCACCACCCCACACCATTTCGTTCGGCTCTCACCGCCATCACCATGACACATTCTCAAAATGAACCGCACCTCCAGCCCCCATCCCACGCTAATATCCCACGAAGACGAAACAATCCTCACTCTAACCTCCACCACTCCACGACACTACAGTCAATGCGCTACCCCTTCTTCTCTACCGATACTTTGTTTTCCCCAAGATCGAGGGGTTCCTCAGTCGATTCGTCCCACCGCACAATTGAGATTGAATCTCAAAAACTCTGCTGACTCCATAGACGGATCAACCAACGAAATAACTGAGAGTATAGAATCAACCGAAAATAACGATACCATGACAACATTTGAATTCACCTCCCTCTCACCATCCAAAGAACAACAATGGGAAACAACATTAAATTCTCGTCGAGAAGAAGATTTGAAACTTCGGCTTGAGAGTGAGCTAAATCGAGATGACAGTTTTGAAACTAGCGATTGTGATAGTGGTCTAGCACCCAAGATGTCGATGGATGAGGCTAGGAAACATTGGCTGAGTAGGCATTCGACGGGTCCTGCAGTGACAGCAAGGAATTCAGTTAACAATTCAGCAAATATCAATCCATCTGATAAAAATTTAACCGCAACAACAGCACGTACAACAGCTAATAAAAATTCAGCTACAACAAAGCATGCGCCAACAACCCCATCAGCAGAATCCTCCTCAGCCTCCTCTCTCCTAACTAACAAACCAAACTGGGACGTGGACACATTGTTGGAACAGCACATGAAGGAGATTGATGAGTGTGATTTTGGGAGTTTGAGTCGGAGTCATTTTTTGGGGCAGCAGCAGTCTCAGCCAGTGAAGAGACAGCAGCAGGCGGTGCAGCAGGGGGTGGGAAAGGCTGATGGTCAGATAAAACATCAGCAGAGGGCGAGACAGGATGATGGCCAGGCTCAGAGAGGGCAGACTGACGGTCGGGGGCAGCAAATGCAGTCCGAGACTCATGTGAGAATGTCTCAGAGCAATCACAGCCACAATCAGATGCCGGATGTGGACAATCTCAACTTCATTTATTCAAAGGAGGAGAATGATAGAAGCAGCTTCAACAAGTCAAACAATGCAGCCAGAGCAATTCAAGCAGACACTCCGTCGAAAATGCAGCAAATTACAGTCTCGGATCAATCCACCGTGTCTTCTCCTGCGTGGTCGGC